>CM062290.1:457044245-457137746 GCA_031216915.1 Pictodentalium vernedei
TCGGCTTTTTGTGCATTTTTTTTTCTATCAGTTTGAACGTTTGGCTGGGGCGCGGTGGCGTAACGGTAACCGGTTCTCGTCAGATCACCGAAGTTAAGCAACGTCGAGCGCGGTTAGTAGTTGGATGGGTGACCATTTCAGCGACTGATTCGTGCTCCCGCGTTGTGTCCTTGGGCAAGGCACTTAACACCGATTGCCTACATGGGGGCACGATGACGCTGTGTACTAAGGCGTACTGCACGTCGATGGTGCGCATGTCTTCAACCAATCTAATCCTGCATGTGTTGCGGTGCAGAGTTCAGAGTTACGATGTTGGAGAGCTGACAGCTGCTCGGCGTTGCTCGGTGGTTCTCTCCGGGTACTCCGGCTTCCTCCAAACTGTCACCGACATGATATGACTCTGGCTGTTAATGTGTCGTTAAACCCTAATAAAAAAAGAACGTTTGGCTATTATACGCTGTTACAACCCATTTAAAATACGAAAACCGGTGTTTTCACCATCTTCTGATGTGCTGTAACTTGTTTCTGCTCATTATATCAACACCGTGTCCGTCGTGATATATAATACAGCTTCTGGAATCATGAGCTAATATGGACGCAGTCACGTTTAAGTGGAGAGAGTTCTATTGAGTTATTTTGTTCATTCAGCAGTTCGGACTTTATTTTTCTTTTATCTGTTGCTTGGGAGTATAGCACTGGGTGTATTATGAAGTTTCTGTATTTAAAAGGATAATGGTACAGCTTTTGTTCTTCAGTTTCCCAGACAGTTTGCATAACTTCGAGTTAATATGACCAACATTATGATCCAATTTCACTGAGGTCACATGGTGTTTTTCATGAATGTTACCTTCAAGTGATTACCTGGGGTGCCAGTACAATTCAGCTGAACTCTAGTGTTATTTATCGGTATCTGGGATGTCAGTACTATTCAGTACAGTGGAGCCCACTTAATTGGATATCTCTTAATTGTATATCCCTGTTAATTGAATATAATTTCCCAACACAAAACCATTTACCATACCTTCAGTACAAATTTGACCTGTTAATTGAATATAGATTATAGAGTAAACTCCTGTTAAATGAATAACAAAATCTTGCAACTTATAGCGAAATCACCCTGACTCGCTCCAGTTTTCCTTTGCTTATAGACCTATTTGGCCTTTGTACATCCAATACAGGCATTTAGTCTATTATATCTTGTTTGACAGAGCTCATGGAGCTCTGTCAAACAAGATATAATAGAATAAATGCTAAGTTTATCTCTAGAATACAGGCAAGTGACACAATACCTGTTAATTGAATACTCATGTTAATTGAATAATATTCACTGGCAAAGTGCCTATTCAATTAACAGGGTTCCACTGTATTATTCAATAGTAACGATATTAACGGTACTCGTTGATTGTGTTGCGTGCAGATCAATATTTCGTCGTTTATTGTTTCACAGGTGAATCCAGTGGACCAAATTTGATCTGTTAACCATGTAACAATACAAAACAACAAGCAGTCTGATCTATCGTACGTGGGGAGTTTCAACTTGATGTTAAGGGGTCGTCCAACGTAACTTTGGACATTTTTTAGAAAATTTTCACAATGCCCGAAATACGAATTAAAGCGGTGAATAATGACATATTATATACCAAAATAATGACAAAAGTATACAAAACCTGAAGTTACCCACTTTTTCAAAAATATTTTTATTTTTTTGCTTTAGATGACAAGGAAATTGCCAGCCGCACACGTAACCGTCAGGATTAACAAGGAATAGATCGGTAATTTGAGTGTTTGAATTGTAAATAAACGACTCCACACTCCATACTCGGAGAAAGCATATTTATCATTTCACCACCAACGTGGTGATAACACTCAGGGGAAAATGGCTGACCACAAACGCTTGATTCTGTTCGGGCGACACGTTAGTTGTTGACAATGTTGTGATCACGTGGGTTTTGGGGCAAAGTTGTGAAATGATTTGATTTCCCAGGATCTGAAATCTTCAAACATTTCACTGCTGTTTTTGAATCCGGCAGGCGATGTAATGTACAGCTTACGACACATTCATAAGAAACTATTCAACTGACAATGTGATAATTGCGAGATACAGTCCATAGCAGCGCTGTGGATATTAAAATCTATACAATGTGACGGAAGTGTCAGCAAGGGATTAATACACCACCGATTCGAACTACTATTATTTGGTTGGTGACGATGATCAAAACATAAAGGTAGAAAATTATATTTGTAAACAAAAATATATTCACATCAACATACATTACAGTCCTCACAATTGTATATTTACGACAAAAGAATTTTACTGTCGCCGAACTATATTAGTGACGTAAAGAAGGCTTGATGAAGTCTGCTACGAAAAAAGAAGACCAATGTCAATGAGAATTATCAGAAAGGTTTCTTCCTGTTCACCAAAAATACTCTAATGTCATATCATCGTAAATTTAAATATCTCCCTCGCACGACCACATTATGTCTAAGACGGATCAACGTCGATTTTGAGAGCTGTTAGCAACAGGAGGTTGCGTAAATCTATGCGTGTTGACACTGTGTGGACAGAAATAGAAAAAATCCGCTAGACGGACTAAAATTCACAAGAATTACCAAAATGAGACCACAACGTGTCATAAGTGTTCAGATAAATGAATATAATAACCAACGCAATTCCGATATTGTTCATACCGGTAACCCTTTGCCTATAAAATTAGTATTGGTAAGCAGATCAGTTATTAATGTTCTTAAATCTTATGACAAAACAACAGTCACGTCTCTCCAAACAGCAACTATGGAAGGCCGATAGTTCCAAAACAAATGAAGCATACCAAAACAAGGACATGAATTTGAAGCCAGGATTTCTAAATAAGTGCAGCCGATTGGTCAAAGTATTCTGCATGCAGGACAGGTCATTTTCTATTGTTTTGGCTACACTTGAACATTCAGATGGCACTTGGCAGCTGTCATTGTTCATGCAACCCCCAAAATGGACACATATTGCACCAAATGAGGAAGTTTGGCAGTTCACCCTTTTTGGAGTATCAATCTCATCGTATTTTACCAATTTGGTACAGATCCCATGCAAAATGCAATAGGATTGTGGGGGGGGGGGGGGGAGGAGGAGGGTGGTCACAGCAGACTCACAAAAACCACATTGGACATTCTTCATTTTTCATTGATGCACTCTCTCATGATTCCATACTTATTCTTCTGAACTGTGTGGATTTGACCCTTGATGAACTTCATAAAAGGTAAACAAACACAGGGACCGACCTGGGCATGCGCCAGTGCGTATTTGGTTCTGAAACATCAGGACCTGGCTCTTAAATCTCAGAAATAGGCTTCTCAGTTGGCGGGTAAGTTCTCAGATCATATTTTGATATTCTTTCGATGGATAATCGAGAGAGACACTCACGTATTATATATATGATTACCATTTATCATTGTTGTAGAGTGCTTAAGTTAATGCTTCAAGTCTTAATTACCAAGCATTAATCTTCACTGTGGTTTCTGATCAAGTCTTGGCTGCCTAAATAGGCAGCCAAGACTTGATCAGAAACCACAGTGTAGATTAATGTTTGCTATAGTGTACTAAATGAAATGATGAGAGCTATTACATACTTGCAGTGTGTGTTACAAACAGCAGTGTGACTCCGTAAAATGAAATCTGGCGCATGAATTGAAAAAATAGGCTCCGAGGCTAGAGCGTATTTTAAATAGTCCTGATCGGTCCCTGCAAACACAAGGGAAATGGCATCCCTTTTGAAATGTAAGCATCCTAAGTTATAATTGGTCTTGTGGTCTATTCCTTGCAAGAATGATAAAAAGATGTCTCAGAGTCTGTACTAGAAGGATTGCAGAATTCAACTATTCAACAAATTTAAGGTATTTTATTGTCTAAAATCTGGTTGGTTACTTATTCCATAGCAGACTTTCAGGCGGTGCTATCTACCATATGGCAGCAGTTCCATGGCAAATTTCAGTTTCCACATGTTCTATGTTTCATTCCAAACATTTTGGTATATATATATATATGGGCTTTTTTAGACTTGGAAGAAAATTTCCTGAAATATGACCAAATTTACCTTGGATGTCCCCTTAACTCTTCGTCGGCATTTGAACTAATTTTCGACAAACGTGTCGAGAATTTCTAATATTATTTCTAACTTCTACGCCTACTTCTTGTTGCACTCGAATGTCTGGGTAAAGGGGTGTTGTGCAGCCTAGTAAGGAAAGAGGAGAAGAGCGGGTCGTTATCACGTAAAGAGAATGTATCTGGTCAGAATGTCAAAGCCGGTAAACGAAATCGCTCAGAAGATAGCTTCGGTACGAAACCTCTGTTTCCTTCAACGAAACCGTATGCCAGGATCTCCATGAACTTGCGGTGCAGGTGTAATCTATGGCTGATGTGATTTGGACTCTTCCAAATATAAATGATGTCCGTGATATCAAAGAGCAACTATGTAATCTAAAAGAAGAAATTAAGAATAATTTTAACGAGAAGATCCAATCTCTAGAAAAAAGGGTAGAAGAAAGTTTGATGGAAAATTTTCTCCTTAGAGACGAAGTCGAAAGTTACAAAACAGAAAATCTCGGACTAAAGCATGAATTAAATAAATTAAAATCTGATTCCAAACAAAATACAACAAACTTTACACAGAAATGAGCAATCTTGTAGGAAAATGAATATAAAAATTCTGGATTTGAAGGAAAAAGAAAATGAGAATGTCACGGAAGAAATATGTGGCATCATCAACAATAGCGGAACTGATTTAACCATCACACCGAGTGACATCCTCGCAGCCCACCGTTTGCCATCCCGAAACGCCAGTGGCCCTCGACCCTGCATTGTAAAATTTCTGAGATCTGAAACCAGAGATAAGGTTATGAGGAACAAAAATAATTTCCAATATACTGGCAAAGACAGAGTGAAGAAAAAACTTAAAATAAAAGACGACATCACCAAAGCCAATACAGAACACATGACCGGCATATTCCGACATGCTAGAGTGGACTTTGTCTACCATAGAAATGGATACATCTGGGGAAAACTTCGCTCAGGTCGTCGCCTGAAATTCGATATTATAATTGACTTTATTATCTATGACGCAGAAGCCAAGAACAATTAACATAATATTTGTGTAATATTAGCATAGCATGCGATCTAACTATATGCCGACTTATCAACATGATCAATTAAGGGGCTCCATGAGCTCCCCCAAAGTCACCAGTACAACTACCCACTAACTTCACATCAAATCTAAGACGTAGAACTGTCCTATTTTGTTACAGGTATTCACACGAAAATGATGTGACATGTGTCATATATACACAGAGATGTTTGCCCTCAAAGAGCTCAACAAGGCCTTTTGAATGTCTTATGATTTTTTAACTATAAAACCCGCATGTCACGGAAGCAAGGTCCACGAGCCTGCACCAATTCTATTCGCACCGCTGTTGTCCAAAACAGCCATATACAACTGTTATTGTTCAATGTTAAATAGATCCCTTCTCTTACACTTCTCTCCCTTCCAATCAAACTGACAAACCTGCATGTCATCGGAGTGAGCTTCATGAGCTTGCTCCAGTGCCATCTGTGTTTGCCGATCTAGGTGATCAGGCATAAATGTTGTTCGGTGTGTTTGTGTTCTTCTCTTCCCTTTACATTTGTGATTCACATCATCTAAACTCATCTAAACAGGAGTTCCCCAAAGTGAGCTCCACCAGCTCGCCCAAAGCCATCCATATTCTGAGTGGTCGAACTGTCAGATAGAACTGTTATCTGATGCCTGATGTAATTGTCATTTTTCAATGTGAAAGTCCCCCCCCCCCCCCCCACCCCCCCCCCCCCCCTTACACCTCTGTGTTCGAACTTCTAGATGTAACTGTTATTCGATGCCTTAACATTCACATTTTAGCTGTTCAAAACTGTCAGCGACAATTGTTTTTTATTAAATGTGAAATGTACATTTTGCTCTTACCATTCAAACTGACAAACCTGCATGCCATCGAAGTGAGTTCCACGAGCTTGCTTCAATGTCTTCTATATTTGTTGGTCTAAACGGTTAGACATAACCGATATCCACAGTCGATAGACCCCTCTCTTTACATTTGTGTGTTTCCACTTCCCTTTACATTTGCGTTTCACATTAACTCATTTAATTGCATCTCATCAAAGTGAGCTCCACGAGCTCGCCCAAAGTCATCCGTATTTTGAGTGTTTGAACTGTCAGTTATAACTGTTATCTGAGGCCGATATAATAGCCATTATCCAGTGTGAAATATACCCCTTCCCTCACACGCCTGTCTTCGAAGTGTCAGATATAACTGTACTGGTGTTGGCCAAAACAGTCAGATGCAACTGTCATCATTCAATGTGAAATAGATCCACCACCTTACACTTTTTTGCCTTCCCAATTAAAGTGACAAATTTGCATGTCATCGAAGTAAGCTCCATAAACTCGCCCCGTATCTTCTAAGTCAGTTCAATGGTAGCATTTGGAAGAGTCCATTCTCAATACTTGGGGGTTAGACTAATTGGTATTCTCTGAGGCAGCACATTGGGAATATTGATTGGCCTACCCCACACATTCACTCTGCAATCATCCTACTTAATGAAATGTTACGTATCTTGTTCTTCCGTGTTCAAAGTGTTAATTAGGAATCGAACGTGACATCCAAACTAATTCGAGGTGACAAGTACTGTTGTCCATCTAGGTATTTGACTATCTCAGAACTGCTGAACCCGATTGAACAAATTTATTGTTGCTACTAATCCATAACTCAATTGCATACTCTGATGGTTATATTCTCCTCTGTATGATATTCCATATATCCGTTTGCAGCTACGTAATGCTGTGTCCAATCATATTTGTCAACATCGTTTCAGACTGCTACCTGGCTAGTACAGAATTTCTACCCAAACAATGCTCTTATTTCTTCTTATTGCACCAAGTCTTTCGAACAACTTCAACATCATCGTCTTCATTAGTAGTGCATTTATCTTTAGAATGTCAAAAACAAATTGGACTTTCCTATGTTAACGCGGGATTCTTAGGTATCCAGAAATTACACTATGGTGGATAGCATTTGCATGGACGGGCTCCGAAATAGTGCAGACTATGATTTAGGTTTATATAATAGTTTAATTGATGCAAATGACGTAAGCAATTTCCCAATTGAAAATAGCACTGGCACATGTACTTATTACTCACATGAGCAATTCCGTTCCAAATCTCACCAAGCTGACGAATCGTCTCCTGAGTTCCAATGTGTTTTATGTGCCTACTGACGAAATCAGTCTCGCTATTGCACATAAATTGTCAGAGTCTGAGTGCTAAGTGGGATCCTTTAATTGAATTATTAAGTAATATGCAAACGGCTTACAACACATTTCATTTCAGCCGCTGATTCGTGCACCCGCGCTGTGTCCTTGGGTAAGGCACTTAACCCCGATTGCCTATATGGGGGCACGATGACGCTGTGTACTAAGGCGTACTGCACATCGATTGTGCTGGGGCGCGGTGGCGTAACGGTAACCGGTTCTCGTCAGATCACCGAAGTTAAGCAACGTCGAGCGCGGTTAGTAGTTGGATGGGTGACCATTTCAGCGACTGATTCGTGCTCCCGCGTTGTGTCCTTGGGCAAGGCACTTAACACCGATTGCCTACATGGGGGCACGATGACGCTGTGTACTAAGGCGTACTGCACGTCGATGGTGCGCATGTCTTCAACCAATCTAATCCTGCATGTGTTGCGGTGCAGAGTTCAGAGTTACGATGTTGGAGAGCTGACAGCTGCTCGGCGTTGCTCGGTGGTTCTCTCCGGGTACTCCGGCTTCCTCCAAACTGTCACCGACATGATATGACTCTGGCTGTTAATGTGTCGTTAAACCCTAATAAAAAAAAGAACGTTTGGCTATTATACGCTGTTACAACCCATTTAAAATACGAAAACCGGTGTTTTCACCATCTTCTGATGTGCTGTAACTTGTTTCTGCTCATTATATCAACACCGTGTCCGTCGTGATATATAATACAGCTTCTGGAATCATGAGCTAATATGGACGCAGTCACGTTTAAGTGGAGAGAGTTCTATTGAGTTATTTTGTTCATTCAGCAGTTCGGACTTTATTTTTCTTTTATCTGTTGCTTGGGAGTATAGCACTGGGTGTATTATGAAGTTTCTGTATTTAAAAGGATAATGGTACAGCTTTTGTTCTTCAGTTTCCCAGACAGTTTGCATAACTTCGAGTTAATATGACCAACATTATGATCCAATTTCACTGAGGTCACATGGTGTTTTTCATGAATGTTACCTTCAAGTGATTACCTGGGTGCCAGTACAATTCAGCTGAACTCTAGTGTTATTTATCGGTATCTGGGATGTCAGTACTATTCAGTACAGTGGAGCCCACTTAATTGGATATCTCTTAATTGTATATCCCTGTTAATTGAATATAATTTCCCAACACAAAACCATTTACCATACCTTCAGTACAAATTTGACCTGTTAATTGAATATAGATTATAGAGTAAACTCCTGTTAAATGAATAACAAAATCTTGCAACTTATAGCGAAATCACCCTGACTCGCTCCAGTTTTCCTTTGCTTATAGACCTATTTGGCCTTTGTACATCCAATACAGGCATTTAGTCTATTATATCTTGTTTGACAGAGCTCATGGAGCTCTGTCAAACAAGATATAATAGAATAAATGCTAAGTTTATCTCTAGAATACAGGCAAGTGACACAATACCTGTTAATTGAATACTCATGTTAATTGAATAATATTCACTGGCAAAGTGCCTATTCAATTAACAGGGTTCCACTGTATTATTCAATAGTAACGATATTAACGGTACTCGTTGATTGTGTTGCGTGCAGATCAATATTTCGTCGTTTATTGTTTCACAGGTGAATCCAGTGGACCAAATTTGATCTGTTAACCATGTAACAATACAAAACAACAAGCAGTCTGATCTATCGTACGTGGGGAGTTTCAACTTGATGTTAAGGGGTCGTCCAACGTAACTTTGGACATTTTTTAGAAAATTTTCACAATGCCCGAAATACGAATTAAAGCGGTGAATAATGACATATTATATACCAAAATAATGACAAAAGTATACAAAACCTGAAGTTACCCACTTTTTCAAAAATATTTTTTATTTTTTTGCTTTAGATGACAAGGAAATTGCCAGCCGCACACGTAACCGTCAGGATTAACAAGGAATAGATCGGTAATTTGAGTGTTTGAATTGTAAATAAACGACTCCACACTCCATACTCGGAGAAAGCATATTTATCATTTCACCACCAACGTGGTGATAACACTCAGGGGAAAATGGCTGACCACAAACGCTTGATTCTGTTCGGGCGACACGTTAGTTGTTGACAATGTTGTGATCACGTGGGTTTTGGGGCAAAGTTGTGAAATGATTTGATTTCCCAGGATCTGAAATCTTCAAACATTTCACTGCTGTTTTTGAATCCGGCAGGCGATGTAATGTACAGCTTACGACACATTCATAAGAAACTATTCAACTGACAATGTGATAATTGCGAGATACAGTCCATAGCAGCGCTGTGGATATTAAAATCTATACAATGTGACGGAAGTGTCAGCAAGGGATTAATACACCACCGATTCGAACTACTATTATTTGGTTGGTGACGATGATCAAAACATAAAGGTAGAAAATTATATTTGTAAACAAAAATATATTCACATCAACATACATTACAGTCCTCACAATTGTATATTTACGACAAAAGAATTTTACTGTCGCCGAACTATATTAGTGACGTAAAGAAGGCTTGATGAAGTCTGCTACGAAAAAAGAAGACCAATGTCAATGAGAATTATCAGAAAGGTTTCTTCCTGTTCACCAAAAATACTCTAATGTCATATCATCGTAAATTTAAATATCTCCCTCGCACGACCACATTATGTCTAAGACGGATCAACGTCGATTTTGAGAGCTGTTAGCAACAGGAGGTTGCGTAAATCTATGCGTGTTGACACTGTGTGGACAGAAATAGAAAAAATCCGCTAGACGGACTAAAATTCACAAGAATTACCAAAATGAGACCACAACGTGTCATAAGTGTTCAGATAAATGAATATAATAACCAACGCAATTCCGATATTGTTCATACCGGTAACCCTTTGCCTATAAAATTAGTATTGGTAAGCAGATCAGTTATTAATGTTCTTAAATCTTATGACAAAACAACAGTCACGTCTCTCCAAACAGCAACTATGGAAGGCCGATAGTTCCAAAACAAATGAAGCATACCAAAACAAGGACATGAATTTGAAGCCAGGATTTCTAAATAAGTGCAGCCGATTGGTCAAAGTATTCTGCATGCAGGACAGGTCATTTTCTATTGTTTTGGCTACACTTGAACATTCAGATGGCACTTGGCAGCTGTCATTGTTCATGCAACCCCCAAAATGGACACATATTGCACCAAATGAGGAAGTTTGGCAGTTCACCCTTTTTGGAGTATCAATCTCATCGTATTTTACCAATTTGGTACAGATCCCATGCAAAATGCAATAGGATTGTGGGGGGGGGGGGGGGGGGGGGGGGGAGGAGGAGGGTGGTCACAGCAGACTCACAAAAACCACATTGGACATTCTTCATTTTTCATTGATGCACTCTCTCATGATTCCATACTTATTCTTCTGAACTGTGTGGATTTGACCCTTGATGAACTTCATAAAAGGTAAACAAACACAGGGACCGACCTGGGCATGCGCCAGTGCGTATTTGGTTCTGAAACATCAGGACCTGGCTCTTAAATCTCAGAAATAGGCTTCTCAGTTGGCGGGTAAGTTCTCAGATCATATTTTGATATTCTTTCGATGGATAATCGAGAGAGACACTCACGTATTATATATATGATTACCATTTATCATTGTTGTAGAGTGCTTAAGTTAATGCTTCAAGTCTTAATTACCAAGCATTAATCTTCACTGTGGTTTCTGATCAAGTCTTGGCTGCCTAAATAGGCAGCCAAGACTTGATCAGAAACCACAGTGTAGATTAATGTTTGCTATAGTGTACTAAATGAAAATGATGAGAGCTATTACATACTTGCAGTGTGTGTTACAAACAGCAGTGTGACTCCGTAAAATGAAATCTGGCGCATGAATTGAAAAAATAGGCTCCGAGGCTAGAGCGTATTTTAAATAGTCCTGATCGGTCCCTGCAAACACAAGGGAAATGGCATCCCTTTTGAAATGTAAGCATCCTAAGTTATAATTGGTCTTGTGGTCTATTCCTTGCAAGAATGATAAAAAGATGTCTCAGAGTCTGTACTAGAAGGATTGCAGAATTCAACTATTCAACAAATTTAAGGTATTTTATTGTCTAAAATCTGGTTGGTTACTTATTCCATAGCAGACTTTCAGGCGGTGCTATCTACCATATGGCAGCAGTTCCATGGCAAATTTCAGTTTCCACATGTTCTATGTTTCATTCCAAACATTTTGGTATATATATATATATGGGCTTTTTTAGACTTGGAAGAAAATTTCCTGAAATATGACCAAATTTACCTTGGATGTCCCCTTAACTCTTCGTCGGCATTTGAACTAATTTTCGACAAACGTGTCGAGAATTTCTAATATTATTTTCTAACTTCTACGCCTACTTCTTGTTGCACTCGAATGTCTGGGTAAAGGGGTGTTGTGCAGCCTAGTAAGGAAAGAGGAGAAGAGCGGTCGTTATCACGTAAAGAGAATGTATCTGGTCAGAATGTCAAAGCCGGTAAACGAAATCGCTCAGAAGATAGCTTCGGTACGAAACCTCTGTTTCCTTCAACGAAACCGTATGCCAGGATCTCCATGAACTTGCGGTGCAGGTGTAATCTATGGCTGATGTGATTTGGACTCTTCCAAATATAAATGATGTCCGTGATATCAAAGAGCAACTATGTAATCTAAAAGAAGAAATTAAGAATAATTTTAACGAGAAGATCCAATCTCTAGAAAAAAGGGTAGAAGAAAGTTTGATGGAAAATTTTCTCCTTAGAGACGAAGTCGAAAGTTACAAAACAGAAAATCTCGGACTAAAGCATGAATTAAATAAATTAAAATCTGATTCCAAACAAATACAACAAACTTTACACAGAAATGAGCAATCTTGTAGGAAAATGAATATAAAAATTCTGGATTTGAAGGAAAAAGAAAATGAGAATGTCACGGAAGAAATATGTGGCATCATCAACAATAGCGGAACTGATTTAACCATCACACCGAGTGACATCCTCGCAGCCCACCGTTTGCCATCCCGAAACGCCAGTGGCCCTCGACCCTGCATTGTAAAATTTCTGAGATCTGAAACCAGAGATAAGGTTATGAGGAACAAAAATAATTTCCAATATACTGGCAAAGACAGAGTGAAGAAAAAACTTAAAATAAAAGACGACATCACCAAAGCCAATACAGAACACATGACCGGCATATTCCGACATGCTAGAGTGGACTTTGTCTACCATAGAAATGGATACATCTGGGGAAAACTTCGCTCAGGTCGTCGCCTGAAATTCGATATTATAATTGACTTTATTATCTATGACGCAGAAGCCAAGAACAATTAACATAATATTTGTGTAATATTAGCATAGCATGCGATCTAACTATATGCCGACTTATCAACATGATCAATTAAGGGGCTCCATGAGCTCCCCCAAAGTCACCAGTACAACTACCCACTAACTTCACATCAAATCTAAGACGTAGAACTGTCCTATTTTGTTACAGGTATTCACACGAAAATGATGTGACATGTGTCATATATACACAGAGATGTTTGCCCTCAAAGAGCTCAACAAGGCCTTTTGAATGTCTTATGATTTTTTAACTATAAAACCCGCATGTCACGGAAGCAAGGTCCACGAGCCTGCACCAATTCTATTCGCACCGCTGTTGTCCAAAACAGCCATATACAACTGTTATTGTTCAATGTTAAATAGATCCCTTCTCTTACACTTCTCTCCCTTCCAATCAAACTGACAAACCTGCATGTCATCGGAGTGAGCTTCATGAGCTTGCTCCAGTGCCATCTGTGTTTGCCGATCTAGGTGATCAGGCATAAATGTTGTTCGGTGTGTTTGTGTTCTTCTCTTCCCTTTACATTTGTGATTCACATCATCTAAACTCATCTAACAGGAGTTCCCCAAAGTGAGCTCCACCAGCTCGCCCAAAGCCATCCATATTCTGAGTGGTCGAACTGTCAGATAGAACTGTTATCTGATGCCTGATGTAATTGTCATTTTTCAATGTGAAAGTCCCCCCCCCCCCCCCTTACACCTCTGTGTTCGAACTTCTAGATGTAACTGTTATTCGATGCCTTAACATTCACATTTTAGCTGTTCAAAACTGTCAGCGACAATTGTTTTTTATTAAATGTGAAATGTACATTTTGCTCTTACCATTCAAACTGACAAACCTGCATGCCATCGAAGTGAGTTCCACGAGCTTGCTTCAATGTCTTCTATATTTGTTGGTCTAAACGGTTAGACATAACCGATATCCACAGTCGATAGACCCCTCTCTTTACATTTGTGTGTTTCCACTTCCCTTTACATTTGCGTTTCACATTAACTCATTTAATTGCATCTCATCAAAGTGAGCTCCACGAGCTCGCCCAAAGTCATCCGTATTTTGAGTGTTTGAACTGTCAGTTATAACTGTTATCTGAGGCCGATATAATAGCCATTA
The DNA here is from genome assembly GCA_031216915.1 of Pictodentalium vernedei. Taxonomy (NCBI): domain Eukaryota; kingdom Metazoa; phylum Mollusca; class Scaphopoda; order Dentaliida; family Dentaliidae; genus Pictodentalium; species Pictodentalium vernedei. The sequence goes on from CM062290.1 coordinate 457,057,984, forward strand.
TCCAGTGTGAAATATACCCCTTCCCTCACACGCCTGTCTTCGAAGTGTCAGATATAACTGTACTGGTGTTGGCCAAAACAGTCAGATGCAACTGTCATCATTCAATGTGAAATAGATCCACCACCTTACACTTTTTTGCCTTCCCAATTAAAGTGACAAATTTGCATGTCATCGAAGTAAGCTCCATAAACTCGCCCCGTATCTTCTAAGTCAGTTCAATGGTAGCATTTGGAAGAGTCCATTCTCAATACTTGGGGGTTAGACTAATTGGTATTCTCTGAGGCAGCACATTGGGAATATTGATTGGCCTACCCCACACATTCACTCTGCAATCATCCTACTTAATGAAATGTTACGTATCTTGTTCTTCCGTGTTCAAAGTGTTAATTAGGAATCGAACGTGACATCCAAACTAATTCGAGGTGACAAGTACTGTTGTCCATCTAGGTATTTGACTATCTCAGAACTGCTGAACCCGATTGAACAAATTTATTGTTGCTACTAATCCATAACTCAATTGCATACTCTGATGGTTATATTCTCCTCTGTATGATATTCCATATATCCGTTTGCAGCTACGTAATGCTGTGTCCAATCATATTTGTCAACATCGTTTCAGACTGCTACCTGGCTAGTACAGAATTTCTACCCAAACAATGCTCTTATTTCTTCTTATTGCACCAAGTCTTTCGAACAACTTCAACATCATCGTCTTCATTAGTAGTGCATTTATCTTTAGAATGTCAAAAACAAATTGGACTTTCCTATGTTAACGCGGGATTCTTAGGTATCCAGAAATTACACTATGGTGGATAGCATTTGCATGGACGGGCTCCGAAATAGTGCAGACTATGATTTAGGTTTATATAATAGTTTAATTGATGCAAATGACGTAAGCAATTTCCCAATTGAAAATAGCACTGGCACATGTACTTATTACTCACATGAGCAATTCCGTTCCAAATCTCACCAAGCTGACGAATCGTCTCCTGAGTTCCAATGTGTTTTATGTGCCTACTGACGAAATCAGTCTCGCTATTGCACATAAATTGTCAGAGTCTGAGTGCTAAGTGGGATCCTTTAATTGAATTATTAAGTAATATGCAAACGGCTTACAACACATTTCATTTCAGCCGCTGATTCGTGCACCCGCGCTGTGTCCTTGGGTAAGGCACTTAACCCCGATTGCCTATATGGGGGCACGATGACGCTGTGTACTAAGGCGTACTGCACATCGATTGTGCGCATGTCTTCAACCAATCTAATCCTGCCTGTGGCGTGGTGCAGAGTTCAGAGTTACGATGTCCGAAAGCTGACAGCTGCTCGTCGTTGCTCGGTGGTTCTCTCCGGGTACTCCGGCTTCCTCCACCCGTAAAACTGTCACCGACATCATATGAACCAGGCTGTTAATGTGTCGTTAAACCCTAATAAAAAAAGAAAAAAAAAATGAAAAGACAACACATTTGATATTATTGGACTCAGTGAAATATTCAAAATTCCGTCCAACATGAACTACAACCTTGAAGGTATTGCACGGACGCAATATCAGATAATCAGTATATAAAATATACCTTAAAATGTCCACGTTTATCTTGGAATAGCAAACTGAAAAGCTGTAATCTGTAGCTATAGTCGATGACTTGTTTGTAATGTTGCAAGAGTTCAAAAGTGTCAAGACTGGTTGTTTAAATCAGAACAAGGATTTAAGAAACATTCCACTGATGTAGGTGCTGGTTCCAGAACAGCGGGAACGGTAGGCAAGAACGGTTGAGGAACGGTCAGTGCAACACTCCCCCCACCCCCTGCATATTTAAGGTTCTTTAAAGACAAAACAGAAGGAGTTGAAAGATTTGTTCTATGCTAAATATGGTGATTGGCTGATCAGACAGGTATGTGGAACAATGATAAATGCAATGAACCCTAGATGCTCAGAAATGGCATTTGAAGTACGTGTAATGCAAGGAAGCAATTCTGGAAATCTCCCTACAGACAAGTTAAAGTAACTGATGAATTTAAAGTAAGGAAGCAGAAAAAGAGCTCCCTATGAGTTATTCTAATTTGCAAATAAATGATGAATTCACTTCTAAGCAATAGAGTATACATTCCCAGCAAAAGCTATTTATAAATATACAGTGTCAATCTCTTGAATGAAGGAACTTGATCAGGCACAAAGCAAAGCTTCAAACCAAGTTAAAGTAAGGAAGCAATTATTAACCTCCCCACTTACAATAAGTAGAACAATATTCTTTACAAAAGGAAGCAGTTATGACCTTCCCTCCAGAATCCTTATTCACACTTACTAATATTACGCGTTATGCCCAATCAAACATCACAGATCAAAGAGTAATATTTACAACTTGCACAATTTATGTCACATATGTTACAAATTATATAATCTTCTGGAATTTACTGTAGTTGTTTCCAGCAGACAGGATACTGTCATTTTCTTGAGGGTTGCAACTGAATTTGCAAACCTCAAAATTTCCCAAGGAGAGCTTGATTTGGCATATGGAACTGAGGATAGGTATGGTGAGTCAGATTCAAGTAAGTTTCTTGGAGCTTAGTTTACAAAGAGCCTGCTAAGTTTGTGGATTTGGAGGTGAAGCCAAAAGACACGTTTGGTAACGCGTTTTGACAGTGATTTAGTTCATCCGCAGAGCCAACAAAACAGTGACGATGAATAGATAGATGGGTCAAATTTAGATCAATTAAAATTTGTAGACAGGTATCAGCAGCATGACCAGTGTTGTTATCCCTGCAGTGCAAAATCAAAACCTTTTGAAATTTATCTGCCAATGGTAGAACCAATCTCAAGAAATCTCTTTCAGCTTTTATTTTATGTTCTTTTCATTTGATTTTGTCTTTGCACTGTGGCCTACACTTGCAGATAGTGGTTAGGTCTATTCCTACCTCACCTATCCCCACACATGGAGTAGTTTGAATCTGATGCTCCAGTTCCTGAGCAAATTTAAGCACAAACTGTGGTAATATTAAATGGGGATGAATACCAAATGTTGAATAATATTCGGTGTTACCATGGATCTTTTCATAAAAATACTATGATTCTTGAAAGACAAACGTTGCTATTGCATGACTTGAATGAAATTGAGTGTGATTAATAAGGGATTCCAAATCTTTCATGTTATGACACTTTGATCATTTCAATAGCTGATCAGGATGAAAATGTGAGTCAGTGAATATACATGTACTGGCTGAGGCTGGAACATCAGAAGACAAAATTACAGGTAACCCTGATGCTAACATTGGAGAAGATAGCTTTTTGAAATCATCGAAAATATTGGCATGTTTGGATTTCAATTTTAAAAGAAGGTTACATAAATTTCTCCAATGGAACATACAGCTGATGTGATTAGGAGGAGAAAGTGTGAATTCATTCTCTTCGTTTGAAGGCAGCCATGATACTTTTCAAAATACGCCATTACATAGCGTTCCTCTGGGCTGAATTCTACAGAAGACTTATCTACTGGGAGATACATATTTTCATCTAACACAAACTGAAAAAGTTCCATAATGGAAAATAAAACAAACATGTGGCAGAAAAAACAAAAACATTCCATTGACCATATAACACCAGATATCTTGTGAGATTGCATTGACACTAGTTTCCTGATTTTGGGGGGCTTTCATGTGCCAACATGCAGTCTGAGTCCCAATATAGCTGGGTAAATGGCTCCTAGTTACATGACGTTTGAGATGATTGGAGCTGCCATCACAGAGAGGACAATTTTTTTTTTTACTATTTTTTTTAGATTGTGGGTGGTGAACATTTCTGGTATCTGCGTGGTGTTCAGAATTTTCATCTGGTTGTTGCTCTTCAACCTCACTATTATCATTTGTAGTCAATTCTTCACCCTCACCATCTTATAATAATCAGGAATGAAGAATCTTTCATCAAGATAATCAAAGTTCATCTGAACTATATAATTCGAACGGATTGAGATGCCATACCATTCTAATTGTGACTGTGTATGGTTAGATAGTGTTGGTGAAGAGTATCAAATGAATTGAGATGCCATTCCAGTCTAATTGTGATTATGGATGGTTAGATAGTGTTGGTGAAGAGTATCAAATGAAGTGCTGGTACCAAATGAAGTGCTGGTGGCTAATACAACTGATAATCACTGTATGTTTTAGGTAGTTTGATTTTTCTGCCGGTAGATGTGTAAATCTCCTCTTTAAATAAAGCCGGTAGGTTAAGTATATCTAAAATATCAAGTATATCTGTTTTTTTCGGTTTCAGGAGAATTATCTGAGCCAGTAGTAGATACCACCCTAGGAGAATCTACAACTGGAACATTTCCAGATTTATCTTAGCCAGTAGAAGGTACCGCCCCAGGCAAATCTGAAACTGGAACACTTCCTTCAGAGACAGCAGGAGTTACAGTCTCCAAATCCGAACTAAAATCAAGTTCATGTTCATCTGAGCATCTATCGAAAGAATCTGTGAAAATGGCATGTCTCAATCTTCTCATCCATAAAGGCAGTTCTTTATCAGGACAAATTTTTAAACAGTCATGATGAAGTAAATACTCTCCTTTCCTATCTTTTATTTTATATAAAGGTGATCTACATGCTATGATGACAATGTACGGCCCTACCCGTGGTGGCCGAAGCTTTTTACTTTTTTCTATTTCTGAGGTAGAATCTCTTTTATATACAATATCACTTGGTTCAATCTGGTTTTCGTGAACGCGAAGAGCATAAGTGCATTTTTGACGTACTTGCATCCTGCTGATATTGTCCCTTGCGATCTCGTGAGCAGTCGAGAGAGATTCATGTAACTGAATTACCCATTTGTCAAGAGGTAGTTTGATGTTTTGATTGGTGCCAAATAATAAATCCGCAGGTTGCAGTAGCTCCCTACCAAACATCAATCTGTTTGGGGTATACCCTGTAGTTCTATTCAAGGCAGAGTGCAGAGCCATGGCCAGTAGCAACAAATCTCTGTCTCATTTCAGATTATTAGTCTCTATGGAACACCTTATCATTTGTAGGATAGTTCTGTTATAACGCTTGACTTGGCCATTTGATGAAGGATGATAAGGTGTCATTCTTATTTTAGCAATCTGTAAAATGTTGCAAAGAGCCGAGAACAAGTTACTTTGAAAATTAGTGCTTTGATCTGTGAAAATTTCTAGTGGACACCCAAAAGTGACGATAAAATGAGTAACAAATTTCGTAGCTACACTGATGGCCGGTTGATCAGAAAATGCTGCAATTTCCACCCACTTTGTGAACTGGTCAACCATGAGTAAATATATTTAGGGCCTAAATATCCAAATGAATTCACTCCAAAGGAAAACCAGCATGGAATGATTTTAGAGGAGCATTAGCTGTTAGCGTAGTTTTCTTATTGAGATTGCAAGCTGTACAGGATTTGACATAGTCAATACAGTCCCTTGCCATGTTGTACCAGAAGAATGATCTTTTCAATCGAGAAAGGGTTTTATTCTGTCCCAAATGACCTGACGATTTGATGCCATGACACATGTGTAAAACCTCTTCTTGTAATTTCTTTGGGGTAAAATGATAAAATAAAACACTATTTTCAATTTTCAGTTGATCCTTACACAACCACATGGGTTTGGCTGCAGGGCTTTGAAAGTATAATTCCTGATGACTGGGAGAGGTGCCTTTCTCTTTCCATAACAAAATAGTTCTTACATCTTTATCATCTAACTGGAATTCTCGAATTTGTATTGGTGTATAGGATCCAACAATTTAATTTCAAAGCTGCTGACTTCAGTAGTAAAATCCGGTAAGGCTTCAGAATCAGACTCAGCATCTGAAGATTTGGCGTGTCGCATGGCTAGAGGAATTACATCATCTACAGCATCCTCAAATCGACTGCAATGATTATGGTCCCTTTTGCAATGATGACACCCTCCACATGGTAATGATTCTAATGATGAACCAGCTGTATAGCATTCACAGTGTTTGTCTAACAATGGTAATCGAGACAGCGAATCAGCATTTAAATGCTTTTTGCAGTCCCTATGAACTATTGTCATATCAAACTGAGAAAGTTATTTTAGACATCGTGCCAATTGTCCCTCGATGTGCTTATATCTCATTAGCCACACAAGACTTCCTTGATCAGCGCTTATAATAGATTTTCTGCCAAGAAGCTAGAGTTGGAAATGTCGACAAAATTTTATCACTGCCAATAGCTCTTTTCTGGTTGTACAGTATTTTCTTTGTTGTTTGATCAAAATGTGACTTGCATAACAGATTACTTTTGTATCGGACCCCTAAATCTGTGACAGTTCAGCTCCTATTGCATCTCCAGAGGCATCAGTATCCAGAATAAAAAGGCCACTGGGGATGGATAGGCTAAGACAGGGGGTGGTGTCATTATAGATTTTAGAGTGTCGAATGCCAACTGATGTTCAGAATTCCAAACAAAGTCTCCTTTTGTATGAGACAACTCAAATAATTGGGTGGTGAGATTGGAGAACCCTTGAATATGATCCCGGTGGTAATTAATGAACCCCAGAAATGACTGTAACTGCACGTGAGTTTTTGGAATAGGCCAGTTTAAGACAGCTTCAATCTTACTTGGGGCAACAGATACTCCATTTTAGCTTACTTTTTTACCTAGAAATTCAACCTCTTTTTTGAAAAGCTCACACTTTTTGGTTTGAACTTTAGGTTTGCTTCTTGGAATCTTGAAAACCCCATTTCCAAATTTTCAAAGGCACTCTAAAAACTTTTGCCAAGGACAATTATGTCATCCAAATACACTAATAATTTTTGCCATGCCAAACCCCTTAAAACAAGCTCCATAGCCCTCTGAAATGTGGCTGGTGCGTTACAGAGTCCCGTGCCCAATCTTGTATGCTCGAACAACTCGTAGCAGGTTATAAAAGTTGTTTTTTCATATCACTGGGCTTTAGTGGTAGCTGATAGTACCCAGAGGCCATGTCAAGAGTAGAGAAAAATTGGGTTCCAAAAAGAGTATCAAGACAGTCCTCAATGTTCGGTAAGGGGAAACAATCTTTCACCATTTTCGAATTCAAAGCTCTATAATCAATGCCCCATCTGACTGGCCCATCCTTTTTTCGAACTAGTACTGGGGCTGATGCCCAATCAGAAGTAGACGGCTGCACAACCCCTGAATCAAGCATTTTTTTGTAAATGCTGTTTTTCCTGTTCCTGAAATGAAATGGTTGTCCTCCTTAATTTATGTTTCACAGAGTGTTCATTGCCAGTATTTATTTCAAGACACACCTGCGAAAAACAGCCTAAATCCAAATCATGCTTTGCAAAAATGTCACCATAATTCACCAAAAGAAAGCCAATATGTAAAGATTGCTGAACAGATAGATCTCTTATGCTTTGATCAAATAACTCTTTTAAATGAGAGGGCATGTCTACTTTCATTCTTGTTAACAGATCTGAAGGACCCTTGACCCCGGAAGCACTTTGATATTCATCAAAATCTGCCGAAAACACAGAATGAAAATCATTTTCAGTTGAATCAAAAATTTCATGAGCTAATTCTGCATTACCAATATGTAAGCCATTTTTGAATTGAACATAATGATTTGTGTCATTGATAACCTGCATGGCTGACTTTTGACCTGTTCCAATCACAGCAGACAACTACGTACCTTTGTATTGGGAATCTGGCTCAACAACAAAAAGATCTGGCAAAGACTGTTTTATTGAAACTGACACTAACCTGCATGAATTAGGTGGAATAACAATACCTTTGGATACTTCAAGTTGAGAAATTGTGCTATCTGAGTGAGAAGCACCATTATTTGTCTTCAAGGAAGCAGCAATGACCTCCCCTCCTACATTAATGGTATTGTTCCTCAGGTTCAGAATGCAATTATTCTCTACCAAAAAATCCAATCCGAAAATCATCTGATCCCCTGGAAGTGAGGTCACACAAAAATCCCAAACAAATGTTCTACTACCCACTTGAAATTCCACATCAGGAAATATTTTATCTAACAAGGGTTGACCTGAAATACCTCAGAGTCGAACAAACTTGGCGGGTAATCTGCCAGGAAAACATTCATAAAAATATTTTTCATCCATGAGGGTCAACATAAGAATGGAATAAGAATACCTTTGGATAGTTCAACTCGAGAAATTGTGCTATCTGAGTGAGAAGCACCATCATTTGTCTTCAAGGAAGCAGAAATGACCTCCCCTCCTACATTAATGGTATTGTTCCTCAGGTGCAGAATGCAATTATTCTCTACCAAAAAATCCAATCCTAGAATCATCTGATCCCCTGGAAGTGAAGTCACACAAAAATCCCAAACAAAAGTTCTACTACCCACTTGAAATTCCACATCAGGAAATATTTTATCTAACAAGGGTTGACCCGAAATACCTCAGAGTTGAACAAACTTGGTGGGTAATCTGTCAGGAAAACATTCATAAAAATATTTTTCATCCATGAGGGTCAACATGGCAGCCATATCTATAATGGCTGTTTACAATTACATCTATAACTAAGATGCTACCATTAACCCTCTGGATGATGATTTCCTCGAAAGCTTCAAGATTTAAGAGGCCTGGTGGGATTGGGTTGAAGCATTGGCCTTCGCACTTAACCCTTTGAGACTTTAATTATTCTGATATTCAAACGTCACTGGGAATTCAGTTTCTTCAATGTTTTTTCAAAATGTGATGTCAAACATCGGAAAGTAACAAGATATTTGAGGGCTAGATTACTGTTGGTTGTCTGTATTTGTTACTCAAAACTTGTTATATTAATTTGTAATAAAACAAATTTATTTAAACAAAATATTATTTATGTTCGTGTGAATGGGAAATAGAAACAAGGGAAGTGTTGGCTTTTGCTCTAGTATCCCCATTTTTTGAAAGCCCTGATAGTGGCTTCTAGCACTCAACCAGTTAAGAAGTCTTGACAGCAAGACAGCAAGATATTAGTATTGTAAGCTGCGATAAGATTTAGCTCAACGGTTGTCTCTGAGCACTATTTGGGTGAAAATGGAATTGAGGTTAAAAAATCAAAAAATAATAACAAAACAAATGACCACTAAGTATCAAGGCGCTCTTTGATTTCGTACATCATAAGACGTACAAAAGTATCAATGTGCTGTTTGATTTCGCACGTCATAAGACGTACAAAAGTATCAAAGGGTTAACCCCTGCTCATTTCCCACTTTTGAAGGACTAAGCTGACTTGTTTTGGATCCCTGGTTTGACACAGGAGAATTAAAATTTCCAAAAGTCTCGTGTGATGACTCCTTCCAAGAAGGTGAAAGTTTCAAAGGTGATGGTTGTCTCCAAGATGCTGAATCTGCACCTGAACCCTGACATGAGCCCGGCATACTCAATGGATGTGATGAATTATTGTAAGGAGCATTATACTGTGGGCGGTGAAATTGTGTTGCTTTTGGATTATGGCCTCTGTTAAAACTGCCCTGACAGAATTTCTGAATTGAGGATTTTGATTACAATATTGAGGATTTTGATTTGAATATTGTTTATTATTCTGAAGCACTATTTGTGCAAGATCCCCTATTAAACCTCTTATTTCTCTCAATGCTTTTCCCACATCAATAGAATTTGAATTGTGGATGGCTTGATTTACATCATACTCATCAATTGTCTGTTTAGTGTCATCATTAAATGAAACTTGCCTTTGAGAAAAGTTAGAGCTTCGGTAACCAAATAGTGCTCTTTGATAGGCTATTGAAGTCTTAACACATTTTAATGCAGCATTCATAGCCATGGGCTCCTTTTCCATGGCCGACTTTGCTCATCCTTATCTCGACAACTCCTAAGAAAGGTTTGTGTTGAGATCTGATGGATAGTGTCCTTATCGCTGTTTCTGTAACCATCCATGGTTAGAAAATGAACACGTTGTGAATATTCTTCCAATGTTTCATTTTCATATTGTTTTATAAATTGAAGTTTATGTCTAGCCTAGACAGGAGTTTCTTTACGACTGAATCTTTGTTTTAGCTCATCTTTCAATGTTTGGAAATTATAATCCAACTGCATGGTGTTTACATATTCTAATGCAGTATCTTTGAGGCAATCAATTAGTCTATTTATTTTTTTTATGTCTATCCCAGCCCCTTCTATCAGCAATTCTCTCGAACTGAAAAATGAAGGGTTCCCAGTTGGAAGTTTTATCACCTGAAAATACAGGCATTTTAGGTCGTAACGCACTGTTAGTTCGATCTCGATGATGATGTCTTTTAGATCTTTCTGAATAAGAACTATCCCCGGATCCTGATTCAACAGAACTGAAATTGTGTTTAGTTGGGCTAGATTTCTTTTTCCTACGACTACAATGCGAATTTGAAGTTTCATATGAATATGAACTTTCATCAGATGATTCATCTTTATGATGCCTGGATTTCATATGATGGTGATGTGATTTATCTTTTCTGTTGTCTGTGTCGGATGAAATTTCTGATTTTGGGTTGGATTTTGATTTTGCATATTTATGTTTTTTTTGTGTTTAATATCAGAGTCTGACAGATTTGAATTTGACACTGACTGAGATTTATTTTTTGATGCATGTTTATTGGAATATTCCCTAGTCTTTGAAGATTTATCAGACTGGTATTTTCTTTCCATTGGTAAAACACTCGAAACATTATCAAACAAATCTGCCTCTTTTGTCTCCTCTTTTATGCTGAAAGATTCATCAATACCTATCCTATCTAATTCAAACTCTTCTGTATATTTTGATAATTTCTGATTAAAATTATCAATTTTATCTCAAGTCTCCTTTTTAATTGAGGCTTCAATGACAACTTCTTTAGGCTGGATATTTTCAATTTTTTCCTTAAGCTGGGTATTGTCATCCTAAATATTTTTAATCCTATCAGAAAGAAATTCAAATTTTTCCAAAACCTGTTTTTGAAATTGAAATTTTTGTTTTCGATGGCTTTCTGAGTCAGATGTTTCTGGTCCTGTAGTTCTTAGAGTTATTTGTCTCTCAATAAACCAATGTGACTGTGTGTCAAATGAAATTTCAGCTTCCCTTTGCAAGTAGGTTAACTCCAAAATCGCTTTTGTTTGATGGCATTTAATTAATTTGTCAGCTCTCGCCTTTCCTATTTTGGTAAATATTGAAACTGATTTACTGTGGCGGTTTGTATATTTATTCTTACCATGATTGTATCAGCTATTGTGAAAATTTGTGTTGAAAGACAGTTATGAATTGATATTAAACCGTCAGCAATAAGAAGTAATCAGTAAGTGGTTGTGTTTTTTTAATTATGTATATGACAATTGTTAATTTTATAATTATTTGAATTTCAAAAAATAAACAATACATTTCAATAAACAAAATCAATTTTATCATTTTTACACTATATTTAATTACATATTAGCTGTTGTTTTCAAAATGAAAATATAAAAATTTGATTTGATGGTTAGACTTGTTAAGCTTGAAATGACACTTCTGGTCATTGGTGACATTGACAACTGAGGGAAAAAGGCAATGAGAAATTATAATCTGAAAAATACACTTTCAATTTCTAAATTTCTTGAAAATATGCTTATGAATTATAATGAGTCTTCATAAGGAAGCAATGTTACAACCTCCCGATGAAGATTTATTTTCGAAAACATGTTAAAATTTTCTGTTGAGGTGGTACAAAAAAAAAAATTCGAAAAATGGCCGGTATCATTTTTGAATGTTATTCCCGCATAGACTTTTGCGGCGACGCCAAATATTGCACGGACGCAATATCAGATAATCAGTATGTAAAATATACCTTAAAAATGTCCAAATTTGTCTTCAAATAGCAAACTGAAAAGCTGTAATCTGTAGTCGATGACTTGTCTGTAATGTTGCAAGAGTTCAAAAGTGTCAAGATTGGTTGTTTAAATCAGATCGAGGATTTAAGAAACGTTCCACTGATGTAGGTGCTGGTTCCAGAACAGCAGAAACGGTAGGCAAGAACGGTTCAGGAACGGTCAGTGCAACAATAGTATACTTCCAAAGCTTACTAGAACAGAATGATTTGGAATCTGTACTTGAAATAAATTGTCCAAATACAGCTTATGAAAAATTTGTCAACATTTACTCAAACGCCTTTGAGCTAGCATTTCCACTGAAGTGCATCTGAACAAAAAATTTATCAAGCGTCAACCATGGATGACTAAAGGCCTCATGACTTCTTCAAATAACAAAACCAAATTTTACAATAAAAAATTACAAAATCCAAATCAAAAGAACATAGACAATTACAAAAAATATTGTAAAATTTTTAATAGGATAAAAAAACAAAGTAAAGCTATGCACTTTAAAAACACCTTAATAGAAAATCAAAATGATCTATGGAAAACTTGGAAAATACTAAATGAAGCCATAAAGAAAAATTCAACGGATGCTAAATTGCCGTCTTCACTTGTCCACGATAATATCGAAATTAAAGATCCACAAGAATTTGCACAAAAATTCAACAACCTCTTTGTAAATACAGGAAACATTACTCGCTCCAAAATACCTAATGTATCAAAGACATATAATGAATTTATGAATAACAATCACCCAAATAATTTTTATATTAGCCCCACTACCCATCTAGAAGTCAGTGGTATCATTACCGCAATGAAATAAAAAGACTAGCAAAGACTACAACAACTTCACATCACAAGTACTGAAGCACAGTACTGATTTAGTTGCGAGATCACTCGCGCATATTATCAACATTTCATTCGAGCAAGGTGTTGTACCAAACAGTATGAAAATTGCACGAGTAATACCGATATTCAAAACAGGTGACGATAGAAATTTTAACAATTATAGATCTACAAGCATACTGCCTGTCTTTTCTAAGGTCATGGAAAAAATAATGTATAACGGGCTGACAAATTTCTTAAATACTTTCAATATCTTAAAACCGCTTCAATACGGTTTAAAAAAAAATCACTCCACATTACATCCTATAATGCATCTTTTAAAACACATAGCAGTTGAAAATAACAAATTGAGTAAAGATATCACTATGGAAATCTTTCTTGATCTTTCAAAAGCTTTCGACTCGATAAACCACGCTATTTTGATAAGAAAACTTGAATATGATGGTATTAGAGGTATTGGGAATAAATGGTTTCAAAGTTATCTCTCTAATAGAACACAGTATGTTACGTATAATACAGAGCAATCAACCTCGTCACATATAACGTGTGGCGTGCCTCAGTGCTCCATTCGCGGTCTCATGTTGTTTTTAATATACATTAATGACATTCGGTCTGCTACTACAATCAATGATCTGTCCTTTGCAGATGATACAACTGCATGCGCCTCGGACGCTGACATAAACCGTCTATCGTCATATGTAAACAAAGAACTTGAAAAGATATCCGATTGGTGTTCAGCGAACCACCTGCTCTTAAATTCCCCCAAAACAAAGTATATTTTAATCAATCCTAGTTGTGGAAAAAAACTATTTCTTAATCGACCCATTATCATAAACAACGTAAAATTAAATAGAGTAGGAACACATGAATGTGACAGATATACTCAATTCTTGGGTCTTAACATAGACGATCATCTCTCCTTTAAGTCCCATATTTCCCAACTATGCTCAAAGATAGCTTGTGCTAATTACGCCTTAAATAAGGTCAAGACACAGTTACCCCACAGTTCACTGAACATGCTTTATTACTCTCTAATTCACAGTCATCTCGTTCATGGTATACAGGCCTGGGGTAGTTCAAAAGCAGTCACAAAACTCCTTTTGATGCAAAAACGTTTCCATTAGAATCATCAACAACAGCTATCACAACTCCCATACAGAGCCCCTCTTCTTGAAAGACAAAATATTAAAAGTAACAGACGTTTCCTATTTGATTGGGAGAACGGGAGCTTTCCCCAGTCCCTTGATTCATTATTCTCTACTAATAACCAACGTCGTCAAACCAGAAACACAGCTGCCTTACTGCAGCTCAGAAGTAGAACCAAGTCTTTAGATTACTTACCAGCATTTTATTTTCCGAAACTTCGGAACGAGTTGGAACCAGGTCTGCGTAATATGCAAAACCGAACTACGTTTAAAAAAGCTATCGTAGCGAAAATATTCAGTACTTACTCGAGCCATGTTGAGTGCAATAACCCATACTGTCCGGAGTGTAGCACTTGACAGTCCCCTTCATACACACTTACAAACATGGGTATGTATATGCATGCGTATGTATGTACATCCACGTTTGTGTATGTAAGTGTATTTGTATGTGTGTATTATCTTCCTATATCACGCGGTAAATGTTTCTGTTTTGGCCAGCTCGTCGCGAAACAACTCTTCTCTCACCATGTCTCGCAGCTCTATACCCTTCCCAATTTTACCTTGGATTAGCTTTAACCACAGATGAAATCAAATGCAGGTTTAGTGAACGTCTGTTGGTTACATGGCCTCACTGGAAAACAAACAGTTGGAGAGAGGAAATGTTTTTTTCCACCTGATCAACCTCCGATTCCCGCTGTGAAAATAATTTTGCATTTGCTTATTTTAGACATTTTATGACCAATTACAGATCTCTTATCCTGACGTCAATTTTGGGCAATCATAAGAAGCAATCCGAAACGGTGTTGTTACCTGGGGGATGTCAGGTAGGCAGCCAATCTGGCTATAACATCTCCCGACAGTATGCATATTAGTTCTGCACAGAATTCACTCAGTTATTAATTATTGCTTATAACACACCTGATGTATCTTCTGCTGATGTATCTGTATATGTATACTGTCAAATAAATTATCCGCCCGTCCGTGTGTCCGTCCAGACGGACGGACAGGCGGACAGACGCACGCACGCACGCACGCACGCACGGACAGACAAACGGACGGATGGAAGGGCGGGCGGACGAATGGACGGACGGACGGACAAACAGACAGACAGAGACAGAAAGAGACAGACAGAAAGAGACAGACCGAAAGAGACAAACAGACAGGCAGACAGAGGCAGAAAGAGACAGGCAGACAGAGACAGAAAGAGACAGACAGACAGATACGGACCGAAAGAGATAGACAAACAGACAGACAGACAGACAGAGACTGACAGACAGACAGAAAGATACAGAGACAGAAAGAGACAGACAGAGACAGACAATCAGAGACAGAAAGAGACAGACAGACATACAGGCAGAAAGAGACAGGCATACACAGACAGACAGACAGACAGACAGACAGACAGACAGACAGACAGACAGAGATAGGCGACGCCGAGGGGGGGGGGGGGGGGGGGGAGTGCGAACAAACAAATCCCCTTTTACTTTTTTTTTCAAGAATGTAGTATACAAATAAATCCACAAAAGGCCTCCAGAGAAACCCATTTGATACTAAATTTAAAAAATTTACCTCCCCCGATCACCTGGTATGCTCGCCTCCGGCATCTGCCATTCATACCCCCGGTGTACCTTTTTCATTAAAGTCGAACCACTTTTGAAAATCCTGGCGACGCCCATGAGAGAGAGAGAGAGAGAGAGAGAGATAGAGAGTTTGTTTTTTTTTAAAAAAAAGAAACCCCTCTAATTTTCCGTGTCAAATGGGCGAGGAGTTAGGCTATTGACATTGCCAAGTGATTCTGCTAGAACGATTATTTCAAGTTAACACATAGAAATATTAGGCTAATGAAAACATCAGGTTTATACAATAATTGGTAGCTCTTTGATTACGTCACTAATCCCAAAGTATGGTGTCTGTCTCATTGCAAAATCATTGCCACTGGTTTTACTTACTGAACAAACCACCGTAATCACACACAAGGACGCTGGAGACAGGTGTGTGTGGGGGGGGGGGGGGGCGCTATGGGGGCTCAGCACCCCCCTCCTAATATTTCGCCGAGTATATTCCTTCGAAGCGACAACTATTTCGCCAATTAACAACACTTGTTTGGGGTAATGGCAAACTTGAATTATTGTTCGGCTTTGTATGACCTCGTTTGACATGCTTATTCGCTAGATACCCAATTTAGTTTATCGGGCTCCCGGGGGGCGTTCTCGATCTAGAATTTGAAACTTTCTGCCCACGAGAACGCAGTGTTTCTGCGTGAAAATGATACTGAAATGCAAGGAAATAGAGTGTTTTGGGTCTAATTTATCAAAATTTTCTACCCGAGTGGAAACTTGGGCACTCCAAACCGGCATTTTTTTAGCCCCCGCCCCCACCCCACTTCGAATTAGGCTCCGGCGACCCTGACATAGCTTTTGATTACATAAGGGAACCGCCCTGATAATTTTTAAATGTTTTTTTTGCGCAGTTTCACTGAACTTGAGCTATTATCTGGATGGAATTTACCCTCGGTGGGTCCTTCCAAATCCGTCCACTATCCATGTACTGTTTGCGTGTTTGCACAAGGCTACTTGACAACCTCAAGCAAAATATAAGTTGTCCACGCATATAAGATCAAGTTTGATTCAATTTATCAGAATGGGTAGATGTGCACAAGTAGTATAGCTCGCACGTTTGGATGTCCTCGGTGGTGAATGACCTCGGAAGTGACGTCATGTCACGTGACCCAGTGGCGCCATGTTGTGTTGTCATGGTAACCCGCGTAAGCGGCCATGTTGTGACGTCATCCCCATAGTGATACGTGGTGTTAGTGCGCATGCGCAGCGCGTGTTGTTAGGGTGATACGTGTTTCCGTCGTCCATTTTGTATACTGGAGGCCGCCATCTTGCTTCCTATGGCAGCACGTGTTTGCTATGTTACCCAAAGGCCTGCAACAAGACAGGGGTATGTTCGGAGGGTGTGTTCGATTGAATCGGAGCACCACGAATTACCACAATCAACCCGACAAGTTGTACTATTTCGAATTCTTTCAGAATTCTCTGCTTCTATCTATTTTTGCAATAGTTTTCGTCTACCTAGGCATGTTGACACGTATCACCCTAACAACACGCGCTGCGCATGCGCACTAACACCACGTATCACTAAGGGGATGACGCGGGTTACCAAGACAACACAACATGGCGCCACTGGGTCACGTGACATGACGTCACTTCCGAGGTCATCCACCGAGGTCATCCAAACAGGAGGTGAAACGTGCGAGCTATTCTACTTGCATAGGAGCGAAATTTCGAGAAACAATTCCAGCATCCGACTTCCCATGCACGTGTCTGAGATTTGTTAAAAAATGCCTTCGTGAAAAGTACACACGCTTCCTTTTAAACGTTTTTGTGGAATAAATAATTGAAACACACGTTCATTCTTTTGTCGTTTGAGTACGCTTTCCTTAACCATTTCACAGAGTGAGTTCATCAGAATATCGAATCACCCAAATGACCGCCCTTCTTCAGTGTTGAGCGGACGCACAAACCACAATATTGCCTTTTGGCTGATCCACCGATAAATAGCCTAATTTTTGTATGGTCGCGTTTAAAAAGCAGTACTACATCACTGGTGGAGAAGTCTCTTTTTTATATATGTATATATTTTTCCATAAATCTCGATTGATTACTTCTCGATCAGTACATTATCGATGAGGGGGGGGGGGGAGGGGGTCCCTAGGATCCTATTCCTCTACCCCCCCTCCCCCACACACACACATACACAAACTTTTGTAAATGATTGGTTTTCTTTTTAATCAATATTTAATTATCTTAACCTCACAACCAGTGTAAAACTACAATCGCCTGTAGATAAATTTCTGCAATGGAGCCTACGTGTATGCATACTGCAAAAAATCATTTTTGGACACCGAAAACATATAGCTTATGGGCCGTATTTGGAACTATAGCTTGTACAGTGAGGAATCACAGCCGTTATTTCTTTAGAAAAGAAGTGGAAATATAATTAAATTTGAGAGGCGATGGGGGTAGGGGGATGAACAGGGGCGCCGGAAGCCTTTGATGGAAGTTGGTGGGGGGGGGGGGGGGCAGTACATAGAGACAAGGTATATCGAACGGCGACCCAATGGCATGCACTTAATAATTAAACTGGATGTCTTTGAACATCGAAAATGATAAATGGAGATCTCGGGTGCGCCGCAGGCGAAGCAGTAGAGATCACAGATAAATATGTTGGTTTCGCTAAATAGCCTGGAGCTGAATTGTCGAATTACATCATTCAACGGAAATCATTGACAGGAATAATGTTTTGACCAAACAAATGTTTTGAACGCGTGCCAACGGTGGATCGCTGGTCATTTTATCTCGACAGCAGCAAATAAATGGCCTTTCCCCGTGGTCTGATCAAACAGCAACACACAGCTCCATTCATCACACCAATTAACAAATTAGTAAAATGCCATTTAACCGAACCAAAGGTTTATCAATGACGCATGTCTGTCAAATTTATTGCATTCAAAATTTCCAACGATTGCGTAATGCAGCATACTCTCTGATTCCGGCTCATTTTCGCAGACATTTTACAGCGAACACGTTCTATATACGATCATCCGAAATGCCTAGTGTAGAGAGGACAAAGAAAGAGGACACTAAAAAGCTTCGAAATGCAGCAGAGGCCTCAAACCAGACATCGCTCGCTTCGTTCTTCACAAGACCCGTGACGACGGTTACGTGTGAAGAACAACTAAAATCGGCGGCGGATTCAACAGATCCGATCACACGCGGTACACCCAAACGTTGACCCATGGGTCAAAGATGCCAGTGACTTTACTGAAGTCGACAAGAAAGCCAGTGAGTGGAAAGGCAGGTATTTTCAGAAGGAATGGCTGATAAAGTATTCGTGGCTGCAATACAACCGAGACAAAAATGCTGCTTTCTGTGGAAGTTGCACAGAGTTCTCTGCACAACATCACAGTTCACCATTTGTTGCCAGAAATTGCTCGTGTGGTGTCACCAACTGAAAGAAAGGGGCTGAACGAATAGCGGAACATGATAGATGTGAAATACACAGGAAAGCAACGCAAGAAGGATCAAAGACTATGCCGACCATAGACACCAAAAAAAAAAAAAAAAATATCCAGCCATCTTACATCTCAGCAAAGATTACGACGCGAAGGCCTCACTGCTCATCTGCCAACGCTGATGACACTCATTCGCCAGGGAATACCGATCCGTGGACATTCTGATGAAGAATCGAATATTATTCAATTCAATCGGGTCAGGGCAGAGGACAATGAAGGTTTGGCTCTCCTACTGGATAAAAACAAATTCTTGTCACATCAGGTGCATGCCGAACAGGAGCAGGCTCTTGTTCTTTCAGCTAGACAGATATTGTTACGGAAAGTGAATAATAGTGAATTTTTCGAAATCATATGCGATGAAGCTTCGGATATTTCAAAAACTGAACAGCTTTCGTTCTCTGTCCGTTATTGTGATGAAGAATACAATTCATCCGAACATTTCCTGTGCATTATGCCATGTGATTCTGGACTGACTTTGGATGCTCCGTATGGGTATATACAGGACATCATGCGGAGATGCAATCCATCCACTTCCAAACTAGTCGGAATGTCTTTCGATGGGGCTTCTGTAATGAAGAAACTGGCGAAGTTGCTGAAGGAACGAATATGTGATTATGCACTATATATCCACTGTTTTGCACACACGAATGAGTTAGTGTTTAAGGATGCAACAAGCCAAAGTCACATCATGACTGGGGGCCAGGCTTTGTGTGAGGACTTATATGCGTTGGCAGGTGTAAGCCCAAAACGTGTACTCCTATTCCAGGATATACAAAAAGAACAGTCGGGAATTATTGACGGAGATAACCACATAATGAAGCTGGCTAATCTATCACACACGCGATGGACGACGAGAGGCACGGTAGCTGATGTTATCTTGAAGAAGTACGCTGCTGTCAAGTTGACACTTGAACAATTATCGGGTGACACAAGGATGAAGCCCGAGTGTAGAAGTCGGGCAGTGGGACTTCTTAAAAAGCTTGAGTCATACCACGAAATGTTCAACTTGGTCGTCATGAATGAACTAGCGTTTCTACAAGAGGACAATTCTAAACACTTACAAATTGCTTCGTTAACAGCTGAGCAGGCATCATCAACAATTGACAGGATCAAAAAAGTCGCCTTGAGGGACTACGCACTAGTGCGGAATTTGATCGCCTGTGTGCGAAAACAGAAAGTTTAACGGGTCTGGTTACACCGAAAACACAGCCCTCCAATAAAACTATCGAAAGGCCAGCAAAAGGAAATAGAATTCTGCCAGCAAATCTGACTGATTATTTGCTGAGAAAATTCCAGCTGAGGCAACTGTCAGTTCTCTTGATGAACGGACAGATCTCTTGAGATCGTTATATGAGGCAATTGATGCGATTACAGAGTCGATGAATCTTCGTTTCGACCAATCCAATCTTAAAGTGATTCGAGGTTTGGAAGACTTGCTTTTGAAATCGGAAAATGGGTCTCATATTGCTTCTTTGCCGCAAGAACTGGCTTTTATGGCACCAATCATCGATGTCCAGCAGTTGAGGAGCGAACTTACCGAGCTGCAAGTTCATATTAAACTGTTCAATAAAGAAGTTCCCACACGGTTCACCAAGATAACATCGATATGTGAAATTTTGAACCATAAACAGAGTACTAAGGATTGTCTGCCATAACTCAACAAACTCCTGCAATACTATTCCACAATTCCGCTAAACTCTGCAACTGCTGAAAGGACTTTCAGTACCATGAGGAGAGTAAAATCGTGGCTCCGATCAACCATGCCGGAAAACAGCCTAAATAACCGGATGTTTGTCCACATTGGAAAAGTATATATGGACCAAGTTTCAATCCGAAAAATACCATAAGAATTTGTTTGCGCAAGTGACTGCAGAACGAAATATTTCGAACAGTATTAAATGGACGTGGCGTCGGGTTTCTGTTCGGATCCACAGGGGGCTAGAAACGTAAATAGGCCCTATATATAGATATACCATTTTTATGGTATATCTTATAGGGCCTATTTACGTTTCCAGCCCCCTGTCTTCGGATCGGTTAAATTAGATTGTTTACTGTACATATATCAGTATAACAAAGTGTGATTTTGAGGGCATTGCGGTTTATTAACGGCCCAACAGAAATGATTAACAGCCCGACATCTTATAAGCGGCCTGAGATGTAGTCGGGGACCGCGGATAAGGTGAAGGGCTGTTAATCATTTCTGACGGGCCGTTAATAAAACGTAATGCCCTCCAAAACCATGTTACTACTAATATTATCACTGTTACCAGAAAAGCATAGTATAGGCCTATGACTGACGGTTAGTTATAAATAGAAGTGTGCAATGCAAAACAGTAGAGCCAACAACACTAACCATTTACCCAACGAAACGGTCAAAACAGGCCAGCGCTCTATAAAAAAATCTTCATTCAAATTTTATGTTTTCAATTTTTGTCGCAAAAACATAGCTTACGACCCCTCATTGGAACGAGCTCAATGAGCTCGTTCCAATGAGGGGTCATAAGCTATGTTTTTGAGACATTTGAAAATTTTTAGTTTTTCAATAATTTATTTTTCAAGTATCGTCTGCTAGCCACGTTCGGTAAAGGGTTAATTTTAATAATCCCATTGTGAATAACACAACAAAACCACAATATTATCGTCTACTTTGTTGTCAAACTGAAATCGAACGGTCACATTTATATCGTGGACACCTGTCCAGTCCATGGCACATTTAGGGAACTTGTACATATACATGTAGGTGGTCAAACAGTTGTTGAAATA
The DNA here is from genome assembly GCA_031216915.1 of Pictodentalium vernedei. Lineage (NCBI taxonomy): Eukaryota > Metazoa > Mollusca > Scaphopoda > Dentaliida > Dentaliidae > Pictodentalium > Pictodentalium vernedei. The sequence continues at coordinate 457,079,590 of CM062290.1, forward strand.
CATAGTTTAGGGGGAGAATAAGTCTTTTATAATTTCTGTTTTTTAACCCGTCCTTGACATAAAGAAAACCCTCCGTAATAAACTTGTTTACGCAATGTCACGGATCAGCGAATTTTGAGCGAAGCGGAATGATGGGTACCAATCGATCGATCGGGTCTTAATCACGTGACGTGTCGGGCTGTAACAGTTATTGAGGTGTTAACTCATTAACGGCCGAACACGCCACGTGCCCTGTAACTGTTGAGCTTTACACTGTTTTAACGTTTTTTAACTGAACTGCCTTTAAGGGTTGCATGGACTTGGATATTTTCAAATAACGTCTTGGTTGTTTAATAAAGTTCTCAAAATGGAAGTTGGGATTTTTAATTTGATGGGCTTGAAGTCATTTTTAATGGACATTTTATGCAAAATGTTGTAAAAAGAGGAAGAATTTAAACCAATAGAATTCATCTTACCTATGAAGTTGCTAATGATGCTTGATGGAGAGTTAATCTGAGTTATGCCTGGAATGTTCCCCAATCAGAAGTAAAGCATCAGTGAACTAGTTTTCAAATTTGTTTGCAAATTTTCATTTACATTTCGCGATACAAGATAATCAACTGCAGCCTAATAGGCTGCAGTTGATTATCTTGTATCGCAAAATGCTACACATAATTGAACATTGTGTAGCTTTTTGCAGGTTTTGCATAACAAAAAGCGACGCGACACCGCTTATTTTGAGCCCTGGATAGTGATGTGTGTAAATATTGTGGATTAATAAAATGCATAGTCAAAGACTGGATGCGGTTTCATTCTCCAGATTGCTCATGTGGACATATAATTCTAATTCATATTCTAGACTACAGACAGAATGCGCAACTGGATCTCAAACTGAAAGGTTTAAAAGCCCTCTTCAGCCTGAGCAACAACTTTAAAAGAGAGTGCCTTCCGCCTGTTTCGGTTTACCTAAAACTATTTAACATCCTGATAAAACCCATCCTCTTATACGGCAGTGAATTATGGGCCACGGAAATCAACGATGCCGGGGCGCGGTGGCTCAGTTGGTAGAGATGCAGGCTGCAAGCCCAGAGGTCCTCGGTTCGAATCCCTCCTGCGGCAACCGCGTTGTGTCCTTGGGAAAGACACTTCACCCCCATTGCCCAGCCCACGTGGGGGCACGGTGACGCTGTGTACTAAGGCGTACTGCACGTCGATGGTGCACCTGTCTTCAACCAATGCTAACCCTGCTTGTGTGGAGTTAGTATGTTGGGGGGCTGGCAGCTGCACGTCGTTGCTCGGTGGTTCTCTCCGGGTACTCCGGCTTCCTCCACCCGTAAAACTGTCACGGTCATGATTAGCCATTGTGCAGAAATATGTGACCTTAAACATCAATAAATAAATAAATAAATAAATAAATCAACGGTGCCAATATTGATAAATCGCTATGTGAAACCGTTCATATTCAGTTCTGTAAGTTAGTCCTGGGTGTGAACAATAAATCATCGAACCATGCAGTGAGAGCTGAACTTGGACAGTACCCACTGCACATAGATGCCAAAATCCAGTTGGCTAAGTTTGTATCAAAATTATATGATCTCCAAACTCCTTTCTTTCTATCAGAGGCTAGAACTGAATCCGAGAATTACAGAATGTCGGACTCAATACTGGTTAAATATCAGCAGCTTATAGCCAATTATAATCTTGAAAATAAATCTGAACAGAAAATCCCGTTTTAGCCTGTGAAATACATAACAATAAGAGAAAATCTGGAAGAGACCCATTTAAATAATTTTTATAATGCTGTATTTGACGACAACAGGAAAAATGGAAAAAATAAACTGAGAGCTTATCGAGAGTTTAAGAACAAATATCACCTGGAGCCTTATTTGATTTATACAACATCCCCCGAGGCGAGAAACATATTTACTCGTTTGCTTATAAGTAACCACAAACTTATGATAGAAAAGGGGAGGCATATGCAACCACCCATCCCCGCAAGTAAACGCTTATGCGCGGTGTGCGGCTCAGGTGCAGTGGAAACAGAATGGCACTTCGTTATGGAGTGCGGTGAATATGCACCTGACAGAGAAAAGGGATTTAACAAATTTGAACGTGAATACCAAGAGTTTGTTGAGATGGACACATCCGAGAGATTCACATTCCTGATGAGAAACAATGTGCCACAGCTGTACGGTATCATCTGTAATATGACCCAGCAATTCTTAAAACAACGAGAAAAAGTTTTGTCAATCTGACACCAAGAAGTGACATTAACAATATTACATTACAACCACTATAAGTCTTAATATTTACGTTTGTCATTCGGAATTATTACCACTCAATCTATAAGTTACTAGTCGATTAACATAAGTTTGGAAGCCCGTTAAAACTCCATAATTTCAGTGACGTCATTCGACGGAGCCAGGCCGCGGGCGGTAATGGTATAAATAGCCATTAGCGGCCCGCGGGCCGGCTATTTTTAGATTCCATGGTCTAATGAATTACTCCCATTCGGATGACGTCCCTTTGTATTTCGGAACTGAAGTCGAACCGACTTTAGTGATTATTTCTTCCAGCAATTCCCTCGTGCGGTTATCTGTAACAGGGAGTGGTAATAATAGTAATAACATGATTGTTGTCAGGCATCATGATTCATTAGCGGCCCTGCAGCAATGATGTACAACCCTTGGGCTTATTAACGGCCCTCGACTTCGTCTGGGGCCTTTAATAAACCCTCGGGCTATTCATCATTGCTGCAGGGCCACTAATGAACCATAACGCCCTCCAAAATCATGTTATTGTTATACTAGTATTGTTTTATGTTTCTATTTATGTTGATTTTGTATATACAAAGCAATCTGCCTTTGTTCTGGTGTGTTTGCTTAATAAATCTTATCTTATCTTATCTCTATTCAGAGGCGGATCCAGGATTTTTTGATAGAGGGGCGCTAATTACCCTCACAGTTAGTCCAAACTTGGACCCAAAGTCCGTAATATAATCTTTTGGTTTGGTACGTCCGCAGGACGTACCAAACCAGAAAACTATATTACGGACGTTGGGTTCAAGTTTAGACTACCTCATAGTATGACGCGCAGCATGACCCGAGCCTCGCAGCGGCCAGTTGGGGGAGAGCACGAGAGGGAGTGTCCCCCTGTCGTTGGTGAGGTGTCCTCCTCCCCGGGAAATGTTTAAAAAAACTGGAGGCCAAAACTCTTGTTCTCAGCGATTCTGAGGCTGCTGTGACTGACAAACCAGGCTGTTACTTGATGTGCTGTTCTCACGACCATAAATTCATGTGATGTTAACGATGTGTTCTTAGCGAGGTGTCAATTCGTTTTCGTGAGAGCATGCTTTATCGACCGGAAGGGTCCTGAGTCGAATTTCGGTACCGTGTTTTAACATAACTCCGGCAAAAATCGAGGGGGTGCGCCTCCCCCTCTGGATCCGCCCTTGATATTACGTTATTTTACGAGCCGGAGAAAGCCGATTTGAGGTATAATTATAGACAGTATAATAATAATTATAAACAATACACATCCATTATCCACAACAAAGGGCATGTGCGTGAGTAGCATGTGATGTGATTTTGAGGGAACATTGGCAGGACCTCGGTGCAGGACCTCGGAAGTGACGTCATGTCACGTGACCCAATGGCGCCATGTTGTGTTGTCATGGTAACCCGCGTGAGCGACCATGTTGTGACGTCATCACCATAGTGATACGTGGTGTTAGTGCGCATGCGCAGCGCGTGTTGTTAGGGTGATACGTGTTTCCGACGTCCATTTTGTATACTGGAGGCCGCCATCTTGGTTTCAATGGTAGCACGTGATTGCTATGTTACCTAAAGGCCTACAACAAGACAGGGGTATGTTCGAAGGGTGTGTTCGATTAAATCGGAGTAAATCTAATTACCACAAACAACCCGACAACTTGTACTATTTCGAATTCTTTCAGAATTCTCTGCTTCTATCTATATATGCAATAGTTTTCGTCTATCTGACCTTGTTCCTTTGTCCTGGAGTATAGGTAGATAGATTACGATCATACCATTAACTCACGTCGATGATTTGGAACATCAGGACTAGGTGGGCCTATACAAGTCAAACCTCTGCATGTCTGTCGCGGTATTTTTATTTTCGATTTAAAGTGAAATTACAAATTATACGAGAATACTTGCTGAACATTCTCATTCTCATAACAAGTTTGAGTTGGAATAATAACAATTTTAAAAGAGTGTTTTAAAAGTCTTAGACTATTTCTATTAAATGTTGATGAGATCTGGAGCGGTAGCGTGCCAAGATCACAAATCTGTGGTCGAACTTCGAAACTGAATTCTACAAGCAACCTAGTAAGCCTACAAAACAATTGAAAAAAAAGGATTTCTCAAAGCTTCAACATTAAAGTATATATACTCTCCCAAAAAAGAAAGTGTGCATGCTAAAAAATAACACTAAAAAAAGATATATATCATTTTCATTCATGGAAATTTTATTCAATCACAGATGAATCAATTTGTGATCAACACGAGAAATTTCATTACGTTACGACTAATACTCTTGGTGCCATGGAGAGTCAAAGACACTAAGGGTTAAACACAAAAGTCACACACTCAATATCTGGTATGATCTCCGTCTGCATCGACTACTGCTGTGCATCTACGCCTCATGGAAGCGAACAAGTTAGCATGGAAGTGTTGTGGGATGTTGTTCCATATTCTGATAAGCTGTCTTTGGAGTTCCACAAGCGTTGACGGTGCATGGGGAAGCCGGCGTAGCTGACGTTTCATTTCGTCCCATACGTGCTCAATGGGTGAGATATCGGGCGAATTTGCGGGCCAGGGAAGAACATCCACTTGTTGTTGCTGCAGATACTGTTCAACAACACGAGCTGCGTGGGGTCGGGCGTTGTCCTGCTGTAGAATGACGCCGGGGCCGTGACGTTGCACAAATGGGACAACAACAGGTGTAAGCACTTCATCACGATATCTGGCTGCATTGAGATTGCCATCAATAATGACCAGCTCAGTTCTGTTACGGGCAGTGATGCCACCCCACACCATGAGAGACCCCCCCCCCCCCCCCCCCCCCCCATAACGGTTTCGCTCCACGACACATGGATCTGCGTAACGTTCGTTTCGACGTCTGTACACTCTCTGGCGGCCATCTGATGATGAAAGATGGAAACGACATTCATCTGTGAATAAAACACGTCGCCACCAGTGTAAGGGATGCCTGAGATGTTGTCTACACCACTGCAGTCGAGCACGACGATGACGTAACGTCAAAATAGGACGAATTGCAGGTCTTCGAGGATGTAAGCCGTATTCTCTCAGCTGGTTGATTACTGTTTGAGGATGTATCCGTCTCAGGTTAGGGATGTTCCTGGCTGTCGTCGTTGCCGTTTGTTGCCGGTTCCGGAGATGGACGACACGGATATACCGATCTTGTGCAGGGGTGGTAACTCGGGGTCTCCCGGAGCGGGGTCGGTCTCGAACGTCATCATGTTGTGCATGTCGATGGACTAGCCTGTCTACAATGTTACGGTGGCAGTTCAAATGCTGGGCAACATCTCTGTGTGTTCTGCCAGCTCTAATCATTCTCAGGGCAAGGAGACGTTGATTCATTGTCAATCTTGGCATGCTAATGTGGAGTCGTTTTAACAGCAGCGCAAGTTTGAATGTGAACGATAGGAAGGCCTTACTTTAGTGTTTAAATACCCAAGGATCCACACTGCTGCATGAATTTTCAAACTCTCCACGTGCAAAACATGCCTTTTCACAAGCGTGCAGCACCTCATTTAACGTTAATGCAATTTTAATGGGGGAAAGCTGTTTTTGTGTTCAAAAAAACTTATTCATGAACAGGTTAACACTCTTTACACCTACGAAATTATTTTTTTTGGAGTTTGATCAATTTCTGCAATGCACACTTTCTTTTTTGGGCGAGTATAGATACATGAAGGCCTATCGTCATGGATGTGGCGACAGGGGGAGGGGGGTGTGTGTGTGTGGGGGGGGGGGGGTCACACCCCCCCCCCCCCCCCCCAGCTAGGAGTATTTTTTTCAATAGTTGGAAATTCCGAGGTCAAAAATCAAATAGTTGGAAATTCAATAAATTAACATTGTTCATGAAAAATATTAAAATTCCAACTAATGATAAGAAATTTTGATCTTTTATTTCCAACTGGAAACTTGAGTTTCAAATTTCCTACTCTAAAATTGACATGGCCTCAAAATTTCGACTCTGACATCAATCCGGTAAATTTTCTGACCCAGACACATAATAAATGATGCTTTTTCCGTTTCAGGACTAGTGAAAATTTTCAGAAGGATTCATAACCCTTTACCCAACGCAGACGATTTCAAAATTCATTATTTTAAATATCATTTTTTTAAATTTATAATACCACTTGACAAGTGTAATGTCGCGATACTTAAAAGGCAACAACGCAGATGACGCGGATCAGGCTCGAACTCTCGAGTCTGATCCGCGTCATCTGCGTTGTGTCCTTTTAATTATGTACCCACCAAGCGCAAATCAAATTATGGACGATTCTGGAAGAACCACCAATGCTAGACACATGGGAAGTGCCATCCATTTAAGTTTCAGATGTCTGACGATTGTAATGTCTAAGTGCTTGAAGCATTGCACTTTGAGTGTTAAAATCAAACCCTAAGAGTTAGATTGGGTTTAACACCTTGAAAGTATCAGTTTTAACACTTTAGTTTTTAGGGTGTATCCTCAATAGGTAACCTCAAATAATACATTACCATGTCAGAAGTATCCTCGTATACCTGTGCACTACAAGTGGAAAGTAGGTTTAGCAAAACCGCAATTATCTCGCAGTTTTATGAGTGGTCAAAAACGATGAAATAAACGCGAGAAGTGTGTTTCTGGATCGAACAAAAAACGACAAACGCGGATATCGATCATTTGTAAACGGAATGGGAAACGCAAGTACACGATAGGCAGGGATCTGGCTAGAGGGTTTCAGCTGGGGGGGGGGGGGGGGGCTGCAGCGCTGGGTGGTATCTTTTAACCCTTTACCCAACTCATCGTCCGCATCCGCCCACGTAATATGCAAATACAGCTGCTGAAAAAAATATTATTTTTCGAAATATGTCAATAAAACCATATCATGTGACCCCTCTTTGAAACGACCTCGACGAGCTCGTTCCAAACAGGGGTCACATGATATGGTTTTAAAAATTTGCAAAACACTGATGCCGGGGTGGGTGTTCAAGGAGGACAAAAACATTTTTTTTTCCGATGCTTGCAATTTTTTTCCTCTGACACTTTTGGCCAAAATTGTATACCATGCAAAATCAGTGAAGTATCATTCAAGAACTAATAAAAAGACACTCAAGTTATCAAGGGGTGCCTACCATGGGTTATATACGATTATAAAACTGTTATTGCGGCTGAGCTATGATTCGGCTTATAGTGATACAATGTATGACATATTGAATAATGCAAGTTAATATGCATCACTAATTGCAATTATCAAACACTGCACTCTAAGGATAAGTTATCTTGAGGGTGTTCTGTTTGATTAAATTTCTAATATGTTCACTCTGGTGAGATCGGCTGGCTTAGATGAGGAGCAAAGACAATTATGTGAAGTCAGGAACAGTTACAGATTTCATTTGCAGGAACAATTCTGTACAACGATGTATCCAGACCTATTACGAAAACACCAATGACTCTTATTGCCATTGTAGGAAGTATGTAACCCAGAAACTACTAAACATTGAACCTGACTGAACTGCTAATTTATTTCAAACACATCTGAGAACACAGGTGTCAACAATATCATGAACCAGACCTTCTAGGGCTGGACTTAAAATAAGTAATAAATCCCCTCCCCCAACCCAGCCATGCCCCACCCAAACCTTCTTCAAAAAATAAAGAAATACATAAATGACTAAACTCATTGCTTTTTGCATACACATACCGTGGAACCTCTCTTGAGAGACCAACATTTTTGCCAGACAAAAGGAGTCTTTCAGACAGGAGGTGGTTCCTCAAAAAGGTGGTCTCTCAAGAGAAGTTCCACTATATATATAAATGGAGAACGCAATGGGTTCTGATGGGTTGAGTAATTTATGATATTTAACCCTTTACCTAACATTCTTTTGTAAAATACAAAAAAAAAAAAAAAAAATTCTCATATAACCATTACTATTCAATAAGGTTACTTGAAATAAACACATGTACGGCTAACATTAGAACTGGCTCGAAGAGTCAGTTCTAATGTTATCAAAATTTGTGTGGCTTTATTGTGGGATATATTTGGATATATAATCCACTTTGAATGTTGTTGGTTTATTTTGGTTACATTTATTGTGGCCACTATGTTAGGTAAGAGGTTAATGCCTCTACCTGAGTGTTACATGAAATTTACACAGATTGAAATACTTTTAGGAATGACTCAGAATGACCAGGCTGCGCAGAGATTTTTTTTTGCTACATCAACACCCTTCACTTTGATATTGAAATATACTTTCTCATCTGCAAATCTCTCTTCATGTCAGTCCATGCTGGTTCATGCATGTAGTCAAAAAAATCAACAATTTGTATGATATCTCTGAACTCTGTCGAATACCATATATATTGTTGGTTTCTAGAACATGTCTGAACACATGGAGAGATAACTATAGGTAAAAAGTTAATGATATGACATTCAAGAGTGTTAATGAATTACAAAAGAACATGACTTATAAGACCGATGTCTTTGGAGACTATGTTTTATATGGACACACCTGGACATACCAGCTTTACTCTATATTTGATTTGTTATGGGAGACCATCTGCCTTAAGAGACCACTTTGGTCTGATAAAACGGATGTTCTTTCAAGACCTGTCCTACTGTACAAGGTTAATCACTCAATACTGTATGATAAAATTGGTTATGGTGCAGTATGGTGGGTAGGATGATGCAGAAGCATGTATTTAGTGGGGGTAGGTGGTTCAGATAACCTCGGAAAAAAATTGTAAAACTGGAAAAAAAATTACATGGGGTGGGTGGGTGGGTCCTTCGACTGGTCAAAAACAAAAAATCGGCATCGGTGTCTGCAAATTTTTTCCTACCCCCCCCCCCTCCCCTGCCCTGACTTGAGATTAAAACTTAATAAACTAAATAAAATGGTTCAGTTACTAACCAGTAAACCAAAATGTTTTTCTCAATGAAAATTAAACAATTAAATGCTTTTAAAAAAAATCTGGCTCATGCTATCCGCAATTACAGTCTACTAAAGTTATTGATTTTTGGCACCCCAAAAAGTTACATTTCTTCAATTAAACGTCTTGGTGCTCTCTCGCCACCAATCCCCCCCCCCCACCCCACCCCTCCCATATGATATCTGTTCTGCACCACACACTCGATGTCAGCTGTTCGTAAAGGTGGTGTTTGTGTGTGTGTGATTTCCGAGTGACCATCTAAATAATCGCCATCCAAGTCAGATAAACTATCCCCATCTACCTAGATTTCTTGAGTACTGACAACTTTGAAATGGGAAATGTTTCTTGTGATTTTATGTCCATTAGTCACGACTGAGCTGTCATCTGGGGAAATTTTATGTTTATAACTTTATAAGGCATGGGTCTTTTTCTGGTAACTAACTTGCCCATATGAGTTTGTTTAACCCTCTACCTAACCTGAAAAGCAGACGACACTTGCAAAAATAATTCTTGAATAACTATTTTTTTCATTTTTTGTCTCAAAAACATAGGTTATGACCCCTCGTTGGAACGAGCTCGTTCCAACGAGGAGCCATAACCTATGTTTTTGAGACAAAAAATGAAAAAAATAATGAAAATTACTTGGCGATTTTTGAGAATAGCGCTGGCCAGTTTTTGGCCGTTACGTTGGGTAAAGGGGTAACTAATACACGATCACCCAATTGGAATTACGTTTTAAACGTGATAATTGTTGTTAAATCGGGTGACCATCGGTGGCTATCGGAAGCCATCGGTGTCCATCAGTGTTTAGGAGGACCGTCGCCCAACTGAATGTTGTTAATACGTTTGATTGCACGTCTCTTGTCAGCAAAGTATTTCATTTTAACGTTTCGTTCTCTAGCTGTCTCTAATATCCTTGTCAAAGTCTGGTGTTTTACTCATAATAGGTAACTTTGTCTGAACCGGGTAAGAAAATATCAATGCAACTGGAGCAAGCCCTGTTGTGGAACGAGGAGTTGACAAATAATTACGCAGGTATTGATACATCACTTGCTGAAAAGGCTTTCCTTCTACATGCGCAGTCTGAAGTATCTTTTTCAAGTTAAACATAAACCTTTCAGCCTGGGGCTAAACTGGTACAATTAGGTGATGTTGGAATCACATATATTCTATGAACTGTTGAAATTTTGCAGAATTAAATGGGCTGCCGTTGTCGGTTTTTAACATTTTAGGAATGCCCATAATAGTGAATGTTTTGTCAAAAACTGGGATAACACCTGCTGCTGAAACGGATGTAACTGAATCAACTTACCGCACATACCACGAATATTCATCCATTACTACAAAAATATAATCCCATGCATTCTTGGGGAGCTCATTCGTTTGAAGGGGTTCTACAGTGGTGTTAACATCTAGAGCATAACAAGCTAAGCAATTTTTGATAACAGCCACCACTTTTCTATTAACTGACCGAAACCATACTTTTTCGCGGATGCACTGTTTGGTCTTGACGATTCCAAGATGTCCTTCATGAGCAACAGAAATCACTTTTTGTTGAAGTTTTTCTGGTACGATTAAATTCGTTCCACAAAGAAGTGCATTATCTTTACAGCCAACAGATATTTTTTCATCAGCTATATTTCTAAACAGTCGAAGATCAGAAATGTTAACATTAACTGGCTGATAAGCGTTATTATCAAGTTTGTACAGTGAATTAGTACGTATTAAAGTAATGACCTCTTGATGCGTTGGATTTCTCTGGGTGGCAGATTCTATGTCAGCAAGGGTCATAGTTTTGGGTACAATTTCACTCTGAATGTATGCAATTTCTTGTTCAGCACAAATACACAGAACGACACCCGTGTGTGAATGGGTTAATCGAGATGGCACAAGTGCCATGTCGATTAACCTATTTACACATGCGTGTTGTTCTATCTTTATTACACGCCTTCACGTCTATAAGACACTGGATTATTAGAAGAACACTCAGCAATTCATTTGACAACAGTTAGAACAACAGTTAAAACTAGAAGTCCTGTCACGAACTGTGCGCTTATCTAGGTTTAATTAATTGTGCGTAGGAATTGCGCGCAATTGCCATATCGAATGGCATCCAAAGCACGGCAAGTTCTCCTGGTTACTCATAGCAAACACAGGCAATGTTTCTGCCAATGGACCTCCGGGTTACCCGGAGGTCCATTGGCTGAAACATTGCTTGTGCACATGCCATATGTACAGAATTTGATAGCCTTACTATGGTCATAACGCGTAGATTAACGCGCAGATCGACGTGCTATTTGTGCGCATTTCATGACAGGACTTCTAGTTTTAACTGCATCAACAAAAAGAACAGATTTTGATTTTATCGCCAACCAAATTTACGAGGGGAACCTGTATTACTATTTCGTTCCCAAAGTTCCAATGTGTTCTATGTGCCTACTGGCACATAGAACACATTGGAACTCAGGGGGCGATTTTCAGCTATCGTTAGCGATTCAAATTGTGTTTGCCGTGCACGATTTGTAGAAAAGTCCAGTGAAATTTCGTTTCTTTATATTATTATTATTTATTGGTGTTTAAGGTCACATATTTTTGCACGGTGGCTAATCATAACCACAACATGCGTATCAACTCAAAACCAGGGGTGAGCGTTAATTAGCCATGTTGCCCATTTTACAGAGGGGTTGCACCTCTCAAGCATTGGTGACTTGGTCCTATTTTACCAGTAAAACAGAGCCTGTTTACCGCAGTGAACAGGCACTGCTTCACTTCCCGGGGTTCCCACGGGACGCTTCTTTATTAAAATAGTCCATCAACGATTTCCGTTGGGCACGGATTTGTATTTTCCGCATGGTTTAGTGTTGCTTTTAATTGGGATTTCATAGAACAAGCGTGTAATAAATTGTAAGAGTAGATTCATTCACTTGTTTATTTGATAAGATGTCATTGGTGTATCTTGATACATAGTCAGCAGGATTACACTTTCCTGGTTGATATTCCACAGTGAGTTTGTATTCCTGAACTTTTAAGAACGATCGTTGGCAGATAGCTGATTATTAAGATTTAATTTAACATGAATTCAAACAACGTTTTATTCGAGATTCTTTTGGTTGATTAACACATCAAGGGGAACAACTCTAACATACTACTGAATAAAGGTCCTACTAAACTGCAATATGATTTACAGTCATGAACATGACAGGACAGGTACCCGATTATGGGTGTTTATCCCGCGGAGAGAATGCATATAAAGTTACACATTTCTGCACAATGGCCAATCGTGACCACAACTTAAGATATACAGTCGAAGTCAAGGCAATCGTTTATACACATGGAGAGAATTCGTTAATCTCATGGAAGATGGACACCAACATTACAAACCGGGTGTTGTGGAGGAAGTGTGGCGCTCATTTGGGGCGGATACGATGGGCGGGAGAAGACAAGCGGCACATCTGGAGATGAGGGCAGACACTTTTCATAGAGCGGTAGGGAGGTTAGTTAACACTACTCCACCAGGAAGGGGGTACACTCTGTGTTATGTGATCATCTGATCTCTATTTGATCACTCACCAGATTGCGAGAAAGTAGGAGAGGAAATAGGTATCGTTCGCGTTTGCAGATTATTATTATCCATGAATTAAGTGAGGTGGGAAGGGTGAATCCAGGCCTGGCATTTTCAGGAGAGCGATTTATTCGCTCGCCTACTGCTCGCCTTAAAAAAATTAAGGCGACCGAAAACTAGCTCTCCTGGCCTTAGAAAATAATAATGATTACCATAAAAGCTTATTCCTAAAAAATCCACCTCTTTTCAGATCTCTGCTATGTTAATGGCCTCTGTAAGACGGTCACACGGACCCTTTCCGAGGCCCGGAGGTGTGGGAGGGGCAGTGTAGCCGTCTCACAGAGACTACCCTGTTAGCAGCACCAAATAAAATGTCAACGCCCACTAGGCACCATTCTTCAATAGTAAAACTTCGTTTTGTCACTTTTAGCTTTTGTAAGTTTCAGGAGAGCTAATCGCTCCCCTAGTCCATGCGAGGGGAGCGATTTTTAGCTCTCCTGCGTTTTTAAGAATTCCAGACCTGTGAATCTCACCCGAGGGGAAGGATGTTTGACAGGGGGCTTGTATATATTACCCCTCATACCCCCACCACATTCGGGGGTGATTGTTCCTCCACAGTATTTCCCATAACGTCATCGAAATGAAAATACTGCCTGTGCACTGAAACTTGACCAGGAGCAGTGGAACGATTTTCAAAGTGGATGTGGAGGTGGGATGGATCGGGCGATGGCTGGTCGTTTCAGGGTCCCAAAACCCCAAGCGGATATTTTGAGATTTTTCAGGAGATGTATTTGAAAGATTTCACACTTTGAGAGCCGTTAAAAAAGTCGGTAAAACATGCAGGTGAGGTATATTTATCAGCTTTGGTCGTAACGACCAAAGGTGATAAATAGACCTCACCTGTATATGCTTTACCAGACGTTAACAGCAATTATACTGTCTGTGGATTATCTTGTCTGGGGGTAGATTTGGTACTTGTATGTCTGTAAGATTACGATCTATTTCAGTTAACCGATTTTTTTAACAGAGTGTCTACATTTTAGCGTTTGCTGCCACTTAGTGCACAAAAATGATCCGAAATCCATCAAAACTGAACCAGTACGAGACAAACATAGTTGGCGAAAATATGGGGGAGGCTCTGGATCCGCCCCTTGTTTCACCAGTCATTGATTGTGTTAACATATGTGCATATAAAAAAAACATGGCCCGGCAAAAATGTTGGGGTAGGGGGTCTGAAGCCCACCACTACCCCACCTCCCCCCACCGGTTCCGCCGCCCCTGTTGACTGTTTCACCGATTGCTCGAAGAGAAAAATGAATAGCAAATTCGGAAAGATCATAGAAATGTTTTGTATATTTCAGAGGTATATACTTCTAAAATGGCGTTGTATCAAGGCGATGATGGGTTAAGAAACAGTTTTGAAGACGTCATGTGACGTTTGGTGCAATAAAAATCATGATCGAATGTATGGGAGTTGAATAGGTAGCTGTGTCGTTTGAAGGGAAGCGGGGACACCATGTTTGGTCACACAATTCAGACAAAATACCCTGCGATCAATAAATATTCAAAATAGGGGTATGTCACGTGGGTGGCTGAGATAGATCTGTCTCACCCGGGGCAAGCGTATCTCAAGAGGGCAGATGGTGCGGAGAAAAATGGCATCACTGCGTGCATGACCTTTGATCAGGTAGCGTCGATGATTCATGCAAAAGGTGGAGTACATATTTTTCGCAGGCGGGGGGCTTTTGCAAAAAAGACGAGACCTAAAAATCAACTGCTTCACGAAAGACAAGCGTTCTCGTGGGGGGGGGGGGGGGGGGGGGCAGTCAATAGGCCCTACTTAATCTTTTTTTTCAGAACAATTCTAGAGTAAAATGAATAAGTGAATATCCACCGAAAACATGTGCTAATGAATTCCAACTGTTCTGTTTGTGACTACTGTTAACCAATTCAGAAGCCAACTTTCAATAAAGACACAAACAGTATGCCACTGTAATATATACCTGTACAACGTGAAGAGTACAACATTAACATCTTAAAAAATCTGAATAGGTCATACAAGTTTTTAATAAAGGGAGAAATTACGGGTTTTCCCAACATTTTCAGTTAAGTGCATAATTATGTTGGAGAAATTTATCAAAAAAGGAATGGCAAACATGATTTGTTCGAAAATTAACTTTAAACAAGAGGGTGGGCCACGCCCCGGTGCATAACCCCATCATGATACTGTGAAAGACTTTCCCATAAACAATTTTCATTTCAAATTTCATTGAGATCCGATGACCCTAACCAGAATACGAGGCGAACAGACAAAAAAACTGGCTATTTTACGAGGCAAACAGCAAAATTATCGTCTTTGTTTTAAAGCATAAAATTAATTTACCTCCCACCCCCCCCCCCCCCCCTTCGAGGTAATTGTGAAGGCCAGAAACACCTGTTACTGAAGTATATTGATGATCGGACCATCCACATACAAGATATATAGAACAAAGACATAATGACACATGTGGGGAGCTGATTTGCATGTATTTTATTTGTTTAACTGCAGGGACATGGACTCTTGAAAGCCTTTCCCATAAACAATCTTCATTCGAAATTTCAATGAAATCCAATAACACGAACAGACAGAAAGTTGGCTATTGTATGAAGGAAACAGCGAATTTTCAAAGTTAAAAAGGGGGGATAAGTCCAGAAAGTGAAATGTAAGAAATATTATTAGAGACTCATTCGAAAGCCTTTCCCATATACAATCTTCATTCTAAATTTCATTGAGATCTGATAACACAAACCTGATATACAAGACAAACAGAACAAAAAGATGGACATATTTTCAACACTAGGCAAACACGAGGGGGTTTATTGTCTTTGTTTTACAGCAGAGAGAAACCCAACCCAGTACAAATTTTGAGATCCATGTACATCTGTTACCAATAGTTTGTGTCAATCAGACCATCGACATAGGATATGTGAAATTATTGCCTTTGTTTTACAAAAAAAAAAAATAATTTAAACCCCCCCCCCCCCCCCCCCCCACACACACACACACACACAAATAATTGTAATGGGCAGAAACACGTGTTACTGAAGTCTTGTGACGACTGGACCATCCACATAAGAGAACAGACATGACACATGTGGGGAGGTGATTTGCATGTATTTTCTTTGTTTTACTGCAGGGACATGGACTCATTTGAAAGTCGTCCCCATAAACAATCTTCATTCCAAATTTCATTGATGTCTGATAACTCAAACCGGAAATTTTTGGCGAACAGACAAAAACTGGCTATTTTACGAGGCAAACAACAAATTTTCAGTTATAAAGGGAGATAAGTCAAAAAAGTGAAAAGCAACAAATATTATTAGAGCCTTTCCAATAAACAATTTTCATTCCAAATTTCATTCAGATCCAATAACCCAAACCTGAGATACGAGGCGAACAGTCAAAAATAGATTATTTTGCATATTCAAAGGTACCATAACTCACACAAAAAATATTCCAACAGCAAAAGGGCTGATGCTCTTTAAAGATCTCATGATAGTGAACATCTGTATAAAATTTCATCGAAATCTGAGCAGCAATGTTCCAAGTTATAACGCAAACAGACATCCGAGTGCGAGCGGACAGATGCACAAACTCATGGAAAAACGGACGGACGACAGGCGCAATCCAGTATACGCCACTTTTGGAAAACAAAGTGGGGGTATAATTAATACAAGAGGCTCTAAAAAGCCTGTAACCACTCACATGGCAGAACGGAAGATGAAAATGTGCTTTCCCATAGGGTTTCCATAGCAATTATAAGCCGCAATTGCAGTCATGATTGCAATCCGATCAACATTAAATGAGGACCGTTGGTAGAGGGTGCCCCAGTCATCAAGCATGTGAAGTTTCAAAACATTTGACATTGTGGTTTCAGAGAAGATTTTTCAAAATCCACCAATCAGAATTAAAGAATGCCTCTGGCGGCCATGTTTTCAACAGCAGGGAATTTAATGAGGATCGTTTGTAGAGGGCGTCCCATTGACCATTCGTGCCAAGTGTGGTTCACATCGGCTCGGTAGTTCCAGAGCAGAAAATGAAAATGTGATTTCCCATAGGTTCCTATAGTAACTATAAGACACAGTTGTGGCCATTTTTTTTGTAAACCGATCAACATTAAATGAGGATCGTTGGTAGAGGGTGTCCCAGTCATCAAGCATGTGAAGATTTTTCAAAATCCACCAGTCAGAATCAAAGAATGTCTCTGGCGGCCATGTTTTGCAACAGATGAGAACAAAATGAAGATCGTTTGTAGAAGGCCTCCCATTGACCATTTCTGCCAAGTTTGGTTCACCTTGGATCAGTAGTTCCAGGGAAGAAGATGAAAATGTGATTTCCCATAGGGTTTCTATGGTAACTATAAGCTGCAATTGAGGCCATGTTTGCAACCCGATCAAAATTAAATGAGGATCGTTGATAGAGGGGGGTCCCAGTGATCGAGCATGAAAAGTTTCAAAACTTTTGTCTATGTAGTTTCAGAGGTTAAGATTTTTGAAAATCCACCATCAAGAAACAAAGAATGCCTCTGGCGACCATGATTTTCATTCAACGGGGAAAAATGAGGATTGTTTGTAGAGGACCTACCATAGACCATTCCTGCCATGCTTGGTTCACACCGGCTCAGCGGTTCCAGAGAAGATGAAAAAAATGTGAACGACGGACGTCAAGTGATAGCAAAAGCTCACATGGTCTTTTTAGGCCAGGTGAGCTAAAAATGGTTTATTTGACTACGCTAATTTCCAAGAAAACGCTCATACTCAACTTAATTCGTCGTAGGGATGTATTATTCGAAAAGTTATCTCCCCCTGTGAATACTGGAGTCTGACTGTAATGTAATTAGCATTGATCCACTGAAAGGTGTGAATAAAATCTTGTTTGTCGGGAAATCGTTTTCTCAAGCGGCGAGAGAAGTAAGTTGAGAATGAAGGCGTCAGACAGTTTATTGTGCAATCATTTAAGAGAATTGTTAATTTGATTACAATAATCGAGAATTGTTTTGATTTTGAGAATGTTGGTACTTTACACTGTCCTCTCAAACTATCTTCTTATTGTAGAAAAAACACACACATACATATATTTATGGACTTCAATGGACAATGAGGCATACTAGTTAAATAAGCGACAAGCTTCACATTTCTGGCTGAACTGAAAGTAATTAATAGGGCTATCGCACCTTTCCTTTTATTCACACCGAAACCTTCTGCATATTGTGGACTGTGGGTTCAACTGTTTTTACAACAATCAAATTTGTCTTGGTTTTAACATCAAAAGGAAAAAAATGGGCAAATGTCAGATTATATATTTTTATATGATTAGAGAGGACAATATCTATATTATATGCACATATGCGCAGAGCATTGCTAATATGAAGACTAAAAAATATTTTAATCTCTAAAAGTTGACGAAAACGCAATTTTCCATTATTTTACATGGCACTCTACACGAAATAACCGTACCTTTTTAAATGAACAGGGGAAAAAAATTGGTCGAATGAAATGGTTCGATTATATCACCAAGTGAGAGCATATATATTGTTCTTAAATGTCTGATGCGCAGAGCAAATATAACTTTCACGGGTTTTATATAATTTTGAGAAATATAAAAATTCCCCATTCAATTAGTGCTAATTTTTGCAAGCCAATTCCTAGCAATCAGGGGAGATAACTATTTGGTAAATAGATGCGAATAACGAGAATAGTTGAACATGTGTGAAATAATTATGGTATAAGCTCTAAAATGCTCTATGACGTCACACCGGGAACTGACAGAGAATCTGTATAGCCGACAGCTGCCAAGTGCAAGAAAGTTGTTGACTTTTACCCAGTGGCGTAGATAAAAGGGGGGGGGGGGCGAGCCCCCCCCCCCCCCCCACCAGAAGTTTTGTCGGAAATTTTTTGGGACCATTTTTAGGCGAATTTATGCCTAATAACATTAAAATGCTGGCTTTGGGGATAAAAACATGCCACTTTGGGTAAATTTTGGGTAAAAAAGACCAATTTTCAGTACATTTGCAGTAAACAACAGATTCTTTCTGTTTGTTTGGGTTTTTGTTGTTACACTGTCGGAAAATTTTCGGTCTGTTGGAAAATGTCGGGCTTGCCCCTCAGCCAGCGAAAAGCTATCTACGCCACTGCTTTTACCGAGAGCTGCCAAGTACAAAATAGCTGGAGACCCATAATTGAGAGGAAGTTTTTTCACAATACAACCACACCAGCAAAGTGAAAGTGAATGAGGAACAGACAATTTTGTTTAAAAAAACAACGATGATTTAATCAAGGTAAATACACTGTTTTCTGTGGAAGTAAGTAGATTATCATTTGATACGTATACATGATCATGTCCATGTGCATTTCCTGTAATTTGTATCAGATTCGAGGTCGTGTTTACAATCAGATCGCAACGAGCCCGTCAGGGCGAGTTGTGATCCGATTGTAAGCATGACCGAGAATCTGATACAAATTACAGGACATGCATTTTGGTCATGATAATACATTTATCTAACAATCCCGTTACATAAAGCCCGTTTTTCAGTTTAAATTGGGTTGGAAATGGTCAAAATTTTGAATTTCATATTTTAATGCGTAATAACAATGCATATAATGATATTATTTGTCATAGCGCAGTGTTATCGGAAGTGGAATCTATATGATACGGAATCAGAATGAATCGTAGAAATGATACGGAATCGGAACACATTATGTGATACGTACCGTTTCTCGTGGTTTTCAGGCCAAAATCTGTATGATTGTTAGATAAAAGTCAGTATTTTAGACGATTCAAAATTCCCCCAAACCGTTTGTGTGGTGCCGAGACTTTCCCAACTCCAGAGTTCAGAAATTTCTGACTATCAGCTGATCCCCTAGTATTATGACCACGTGTCTCAACCTTTTAACTTAAAAAACTAAATGCATTCCGTCATTTAGCAATAATTAATAATCGTCTGTCAGTGTGGGAATAGGCTCAATTTGGGATGCCTTTTTCTCTGGGCCTCTGCAAGTCTTCGCCATGAGCGGATTAAAGCGGAATTTCCACGTCACTTGCCGGTCTACTAGAGTCTAAAGTGGTGTTCTTATTAATGATTTTTATGTAATACAAAACTTAGAAAATAAATGCATTTTTATTTTCATGGTTTCGTAATTACAAGAATATAGCGCGGATCAGGGATTCCTGATGAAAACTGTATCTTGCAGCTGCATGATACAACAGCGTGCTTGATCACGATTTCTTTATGTTACTATTTATAGAACATTATAAGCCTTCCAAGATAGTTTGCGAGGGACCTTGTATCCTTATACGAAAAGAGATAACAAGAACACTTCTCAAAGTATGCTACAGTTAAAACTAGAATTCCTGTCATGAAATGCGCACAAATAGCACGTTGATATGTGCGTTAATGTGCGCGTTATGGCCCAAGTAAAGCTATCAAATACTGTACATATCGCCTGTGCACAAGCAATGTTTCAGCCAATGGACCTCCGGGTTACCCGGAGGTCCATTGACAGAAACATTGCATGTGTTTGCTATGAGTAACCAGGAGAACCTGTCGTGCTCTGGATGCCATTCGATATGGCAACTGCGCGCTATTCCAACGCGCAATTAAGCCTAGATAAGCGCACTATTCGTGACAGGACTTCTAGTTTTAACTGTACTCGAAGTTTGCTAAGCACCAAGTATATCCAACTACCTGTTTTACGTTTTAGTTGAAATATTGTAATGAAAAGTGTATATATTTTTTTATTTAATTATACCTTTAATGATTTAAGTACAGAAATTAAGATTTTGTTTGTGTATGACATTATTTTTTACCTTTTGAATACGACAACCATGGAAAATGGATATTCTTGGTAAAAGAGGAAATGTTTCAATTTGCCATAAAGTTGACGGAGCGAACTGGAATGGCATCAATATCAAGTATGAGACTCATTACTGTTTATTATAGCTTGACAGCGCCTTCTCATGCTCTCAGTCAGGTTACTGGTGGTCCTTTGTGTGATGTTGTTCCATTCTTGGACCAGCATGGCACCAAGCTCCTGGACACTTCTTGGCTGGACTGGACGGGCTGAAATTGCAAGCTGCAACTCATTCCAGACATGTTCGATTGGATTGAGGTCAGGGGATCTTGCTGGCCAGTCCATACGCTCAATCCCCTCCCTCTGTCGGTACACCCCGACAGCATGGGCAACATGAGGACGGGCATTATCGTCCATCAGAATGAATCTATCACCCACTGCACCTGCATACAATCTGACGTGGACATCCAAGATCTCATCAATATACCACTGTGTAGTCAATGTAGCACGTTCAAGGACACAGCGCTCTGTACGTCCATCCCTGCTGATGCCGCCCCAGGCCATGATTGACACCCCCACCCTCCCCCCCGCCATAGCGGTCATACTAGGCAATGTTGGCTGCACGGAATTGCTCTACTGGACTTCTCCATACCCTAGAACGCCTATCTGTGTGGCCCAGGCAGTACCTTGACCCATCTGTAAAAAGGACAGGTCGCCAATCTTCTCTGGTTCATCCAACGTGGTCCTTGGCCCATTCATATCGTGCCTGGCGGTGGTTCTGGGACAGCGCAATGCGAATACATGGTCTTCTCGATCGGAGACCACCTTCGTGCAACCGTGCCCAGATAGTCTGCGTCGAAACATTTACCCATGCTGTTCCTATGGGCCTGAATGGTCAAAAACTGGTCTTCAGCTGCAGATGTTGCCCTGTCTCTGCCACCACCATGCCGTCTTACTGGTGTGCCATACCGTTGAAATCTTGCCCAGGCTCTGATGATCACCGTATGGTGCACACAAAGGGCTTCACCAATCTGACGATGGGTTGTCCCTTGTTCCCCCATCACTACAGCCCGCCACATTTCTACTTCAGACAAATGTCTTCTTACATTTGCATTTGCCATATTCAATCATTAAATCACAAGGGTTTGTGTTGAAATGAAGACTGAATATCCTACACATGTCATGTACATGTAGACAGTACACGAAACCATCATGAAAATCAAGGGGTAATGCTTTCCATGACTGTCACGAAAAGTCTGCCTGTCCAGAGAGCTAATGTAAACACTGGGGATCATCTCAATACATTCCTCAATCATATCCACCAAAAATATCGCAAATATGTCACAAGCCAATTTCACAATGATGTGTCAAATATTTGGTGCTTAGCAAACTTTGAGTAGTATATAATTATTATATTATGAAACCACATTGTCTTTCTACTTTTGTATCTTAATCACTGGAAGCATTCAAGCTAGAAAAACACAGAATTATACTGTTAAAACGCACAGTGTTTTAGAAATAGTGAACATGTAACATGTAAGTTAATCCGAAGATTGCAAAAGTTCACGGCAGCTGCATAGATGACAACCAAAACGACCAGAATTTTTATGAGTTTGAAAATGGTAAAATGCTAGTCTTTACTCAATGCACATTACATGACAATTTGGTATTTTAATTTTTTTTATTACAGTATAGAATTGTAAGATAAATCAATTATCGCCGTTATGTTTATGTATAAATAGGCAGAACACAATGTGTGTTTAAATCGGTGGGTGTTTTACGTAACAAGTTGGAATGGCGTAGTCATATTTCGCGAGAGCCGTAGGCTCTCGCGAAATATGACTACGCCATTCCATCTTGTTATGTAAAACACCCACCGATTCAAACACACATCGCGATCTGTGTTTATTACACATCCAATACATTACTACAATTCATTTAAATGAACAAAGTTTAATTCCGATGCTTAAACGCAAAGGTGAAGAGTCCATTTGTTTTGTTTGAAGCTGTACTGATCAAATCGATCGATAAAAAATCAAGTGTTTGTTGAAATTCGTATCGCTGTTTCTCTTCGACTGGTGCCCATTCACGCCTAACCATTTGGTGGCTATTACTGTTAGTAAAAATATAAGTACAAATTTGTGTAGATTTGCAAAACAGTTGGGAGAAACATTTTTAAAAGAAGTTCGAAGCATGTACGAAGATTTACCGAAATAAAGTTGACCAATTTAGGATGGTAATTTTTGGGGTATAATCTCAATCTACTAACAAATATTAATACCACCTTTTACCAACTGGTCGCAAGCTCATGAAGTGGGTTATTTCCTCCAACGAACGGGTACTTAAAACCCACCTAATGATACGATCAGCAACCAGATAAACACAACAACTGGGTTTCTTCTTCTGATCCAGTTTATATACCACTCTCCTGGTGACGTCACCGGTTCTCTTTACTCTTCTGGCCAGTTTACCATTCCAATTGCTGATTCCATGTTGGAGGAGTAATCATAGGGGCAAATTATGCTACATTCCCCCAGTTTTCTAAATAAATCCCCCTCCAACTAGCCCAAGGGGTCATAATAAAGTCCCTACCCTTAAAGGGCAAAAGCGTGCAGGGAGACAAACTCCCTGTATTTAACTTAATCAAAAAAAGAATCAGCAATGGAAATCTCAGAAAAAAGGATCCAGGGGCACCCCAAGAGATGGATACTCTCACTTTTCACTAAACACTGTACAAAATATTCCAACTTTTCGTACCAATCCCCTCCCTCTACTACTTTTAAGCCAACACCCCTCCCCTTCTACAATTTAACTGCACCCGAAAATCAACAAAATTAGTTTACAAAATTACAAAATTGAACAAAAATTAAAATATATCTTACATGGAATCAGAAATAAAACCATTTCAACTTATCAATTTTGTCCTTCAAAATCCAATTACTGGTCTTGCATTTCATCATTTATCCATGTTTTTTTTTTTTTTTTTTTTTTGTAAATTTAAAATTTTTTTTTTATATATATATACCAGGGAAGGGGTCCCAAATTCAACACTTTTCTTAATCCTTATTTTAATAGCAGTGGGCATAAATCCCAGGTTTGTACATGTAGGAGGTCAAATAAATTTATTTGCATCTGGGCAAACAAATGATTAAAATGGATGTGCCCAGTAATGAGTAAACAGAATTCCAGACAGAATCTCAGGATTCTAAATAATTCTATCCTATTGAAATTTCCACAAACACCAGTGTATTTTAATTGGGAAAATAATTCACTGCCTTACCGAAACACATACGCCCGCAGCGGTACGGTTACATGTTAAAAGTGCCTTAACAGGTCCCAAATTATCTCAAGATATCGGGAAAATCTGTTATTTTAATTTAGGAAAACCTCTGGAAACATAATTATCAGTTGTTAGCATAATAATTCTTTGGGGGTATGCCTTTGCATTGCCCAAAATTCATTTCCTGCTATAATTTCCAAAATCATTCCGAAATTATCTGAATATATGGGTATTTTGCTTTGCAACCCTCATTTTATGAGGAAGGGAACCCATAGAGGGTACAAGCATTCTGAGTGAGGCCACCAGCACCCCAAGGACATCTGCAACTCTGTAGCAACTTTTAGTGCAACTTCCCCCAAATAGAGAGGAGTGCCCCCTACCGCCAAATTCATCTCTCCCTGAAAATAAGGAGCGTCAGACTCCAGTACCAGCCGATTTAGCGGGATGGCTTTTACACCCGCCCACTGTTCTGGTTAAAAGTGTAAACATTTTGGGTCTATGCTGAAATATGCATTAGGTAAGTGGTTTATCCATCTCTCTACCACATCTCTACTGGAGGTGAAACAATGTAGGTGGATTTTTTACTTCCCTCCACAAGTAATCTCCCGAGGGACCCCTCAAGTGTAGCCCAATGGGCTTAGCTAAGGTTGCCAACTTCAACAACCCTGCTAATACCAAATCTTGCTGATACCATGTATCAACGGCTCCGTTCTATCGAGCCCCACCTCACCTAAACCTGCAGCATATGGGAGCAAACCCATTATTGGAAACAAGTGGCTTTCTAACTCTACCAGGGGGATATTCCTTACATGACGGGGATGAAGGCCAATCACTGCCTTCATACCAGGATCCCCGAGAAGTTCCTCTGGCCTAGGATAGGTGGATGGATCACATTAAACTACCACCCACCCACCCACCCACCCCCCCCCCCCATCCCCCCCCCCCCCCCCCCCCCACAACAGGCAAAAGACAAGTCTTAGGTCGACCACCATTAAGGGAGAAAACCTCCCTAGCTGACAAAGTTCTCGAAACCTTTGGCGAACCCGATCCAAATGAAAGTGAGTGTCCACCAAATTCATGGAACAAGATTCCCTGGATGATCTAGCGGGAGAAAAGCCTGGAGGGACTCCCATCAAAGCACTAGCTGTTGGAATAGCAGGAGGAAGACCTGGATTACCTCCCACCATGGGACTAACCACTGAGGAAATGGCAGGAGAAACGACTGACAGACCTTCCGAGGAATGAGTCATGGCTGAAGAGACTGGAAGGGGCACTAAATGACCTCCCACAGGACCTAGCTGTGGGAGCCGCCGAAGCAAAAATGGGAGGAACTCCCGAGGGACCAGTAGCCGAAGAAGTAAGCCTAGCGGGAGAAAACACCGAAGGGACATCCAAGGGATCTCCCCGCTGAAGAATAGGCAACTGAGCAGGCAGGCACCTCCACCACCATTCGTGACCGAATACGCGATGTCACCACCAAATTCGATTGGGGATCCAGGGAGTGAAAATCCTCCCTGACCACTGTTTGGCGCTTTGAAGGGGGTGAAACCGGGGACGTCACCCTGGAACTACAATCTGGGATACACTGGTCCATTAATCTTGGCACCTTCTTAGGCACCCGCTTCAGGGGCTTTTGAAATATATGCCCCGAGGGACGTGATCTCCTCGTCTTCTCAATCTTAATTTTCAGAAATATTAAAATCCTCCAATGTTCCAACCCAGCTGGTGTAGCCAGGTGATCCAAACTTCCTGCAGGAGGAAACTGAGTAACTGGTTCCCACTCAAAAAGGCCCTCCAATTCCTGCATGCGTTCAACAAAATGAGTTGTAACCTCCAACGGGAATCGGGAATATTCCCGATTAACCACTTCTTGTAACCCCAAGTAACCCATTTCAAGGGGAGCTGCCATCCTCTCAAAATCCCGGGCAATGGTCTGAGGACTGAAATACTGCCCTTCTGATTGTGGCATCCATAAAGAAGTGGAGAGATGATCGCCTTGGCAGTGCTTACGCAACTGCCGTACTTTAGCCCCACAACTTGGAAGGGGACAGGCAGATGATGGTCCCTTTAATTTAGGGGTGTGGGGCAATTCTACGGATTTTGGTAAAAAGAGAACATCATCCTCTCCCACCTCCAGTATTGAAGAAAATATCTTATCTTTTCTTTTAGAACCCACCTGTACTTCAGAGTAATCTGCTGGCTCTTTGTCACTGAGGGATGAACGTCTTCTCGATCTTTCACTACCAGCCGGAATTAAGGAGACGGACTCTCCCAAAACTGGTGTACAAAGTGGGGTCATTGGCGCCTGGGCTCCGGGAACTAAGTTCCCAGTTGTGCCAGAGCTTAAAGCAGAGGAGATAGTCTCCTCTATCTTGTTCCCACCCACATACCGAACCACTTGTATGTCCTGGTCCGTTTTTAATCGGACGTCCCTGGTTTGAGCTTGAGGGTCGTAATTCTGGACCCTCCTTCTTTGTCCCTGTCCCCATCTTTTACCCTTTCTTTGGACATGAGTCCAGGACCTCTTTGGGGACTGGCTTCCTTCATCAGAACTCATACTAACTATATGTCGCTAACTGGTATCTGTTACAATCTGTGCAAAGAGACAAAAATAAAAGTGTCTAAGTTCCCTCTGTTAACTAATCATTATTGGGGATTAGCCATTTCACAATGTGGATAATTATACAGATCTATTCTTTGGGCCGATTGCGTAGTCACCTGCACACAAAAACCAAGAAACCAGTCCAAACAACTATTACATTGTATCATGAAAGATCCTGTGTCGGGTTTCTTACAGATACAGTACAATGGAACCATTGAACCTCTAGTTTCTGAAAGATTTTTCTGGCGCTCAATCCAAGGTGATAGAATGCCATCAGTACAATGTTTGAGTTTATCATGATTCACTGTTATTGATTTATTGATCAATTGTATTTTGAACAGAAATGTAGAAATACACTGAATAATTATTCCCGGCCCTTTCCAAATGGGATTTAATGTTTTACAATTTCCAGGTTTACTTGCAAAATCAAGGAAATGAATAATATCTCCTACTTTAAATGTCTAAGTCATAGTATTTCCTCATTATTTTTTGCTGAGTTTTCAATTTTTCACCGGCCAATTTATGAGATGTTCTAATAGAATTCTCCAAAGCCAGAACAAATTCGGCTGTATTTTGAAATGTTTCATTTGGAGGAGGACCAAAAAACTAGATCTGTTGGTTGTACAGCCTCTCTTCCAACCATCATTTTATTAGGAGCAATTCTAGTTCTTCTGTTCACCGAAGATCTTAATGCCCCTCCCAACTGCGGGACATGTAAATCCCAGGTGGACTGTTTTTTCCCACGAAAAATCTAAGGGCATCCATCAAAGTTCTATTTACCCTTTCCACTTGGCCATTGGATGATGGGCGATAAGCTGTTGTTCTTGCCTTGTGAATTTGTAATAATTTACAAACAGCTTTAATAAATCACTTTCAAAATTTGCCCCTCCATCTGTATACATATGGGCAGCCAAATTGAGAAAAACACTCAATGTCTGCTGCAGTCGCAGTTTCCTCAGCCGTTTGAGACGGGAGGGGAATACTGATCACTTATTTCTAGAATGTATTCATTTCCCCTTGACGTTTTTGGTAAAGGGCCCCAAAAATCTAAATGAACACGTTCCATTGGGGACCCTGCATGGTAGGGGACCACTTTGTGACGGAACTGAAAAGAAGGCTCCTTTTGTTTATTATACCTAGTACAGGCTTTAACATAAATCTCAACATTGGAAGTTAACTCTGGCCAATAATATCCAGATTCACTCTTTTCATGGTACAGTTAATCCCCTCATGACCAGCCGATAGCAGATCATGATTTGACAACAAAATCTCCGAGCGTAGGGGATGGGGTATCACCAAAACTAAGTGGCCATTTTTTTCTCTTTTTGTATATCAATTTTCTGATCATGGAAAATCTTTCCCGATGATTCCAAAACAATTTGGATTCAGCACTTGCCCGAAAAAGAGCATCGGGGGAAGGTATTTCCCCCTTTTCTAGCCATTTTCTAAGAAATTCCAGATCAACATCTTCATTCTGTTTAGCTAGAATTTCTTCATATTTCTGACCACGTAAAGTATATTCCAGTTCAGGTGGGTCACTATCTTCCCCCGCCTGTGGATTATTAGTATCAGCATCTGTAATAACTGTAATGCCCACTCCCTTAGGCTCTATCCCTAATTCATTTGGAACATGGTTCTATGTGGGTTTTGTCTAAAATTTCTGAGTTTAGCATATCAAGGGAGCTCACTCTATTATCTGAAATATTCTCTGAAGTTTCAACTGACAAAATCTCTTGTTTTGGAAGCAATATTGGAACATATTTCTGTTTTTGCATGAAACACATTTTCGAATCATTGTATTTTTTTGCCCAAGCTATTTTACTTTCTACTTGATTTCTATTGCTTGGTAGGGGAATAACATTATCCACATGTTCAAAGAAATTTCCCCAATTTTGGTCTACCCTCTTACAATATCTGCAACCCCCACAGGGAAGTTGTTCTAATGGTACCCCTGCTCTGTATTTCTTTCAAAAGTCTTCCTCTGGACGTCGTGATAGGAAATCAGCATTCTGATGTTTTTTCCCTGGACGGTGCTCAATTGTGAAGTCATACTGACTTAGCTCTTCCATCCATCTGGCCAATTGGCCTTCTGGGTTCCTAAAATTAAGAAGCCAAGTAAGGCTACGATGGTCTGTCCTGATTGTAAAGTGTCGGCCCAATAGCAAATGTCTAAACTGGCGAGTAAATCGCTCCACACTAAGAAGTTCTTTTCGAGAGGTGCAGTACTTTCTCTGTTCGGGGCTTAACCCACAACTCCCATAGGTTATGACTCTTTCTTGTCCATCTTGTAACTGGATCAATTCTTCTCCTATTGCCGCATCAGACCCATCCGGGTCCAAAATGAACGGATCAGTTTAATTAGCAAAAGTCAAAACTGGAGGAGACCCAAGGGCTGCTTTTAATACCAAAAATGAATTTTCGTCGTCACTCCCCCACCCAAACACTGCCTTTTTACCTGTTCTTTCATACAATGGGGCTGCTAAAGTAGCAAAGTTCTTTATAAATACCCCGTGGTAATTGGCAAGACACAAAAATCTCTCAATCTCTTTGATGTTTTGGGGTCGGGGCCAGTCTGTAATAACTTGGCTAGCCGGATCCCCCATTTCTATTCCCTGGGAGGACACTAGTTGTCCCAAGAACTCTAATTTTTGTTGAAACAGGAGACACTTTCTAGGCTTCAATTTCAATTGATACTGCCGAAATCTATCTAAAACAGTTCGCAGAATTTTTAAATGATCTGCAAAATCTGTGTCCAACACACATACATCATCTAGAAAAGCCAAGGCAATATCCCATGTTAACCCTCTGAGAACTAACCCTATAAGAACCAAATTCATCACTCGGTAATAGCATCCCGGGGCTCCTGTTAAGCCAAAACTCATTTTGAGATATTCATACTGCCCATATTTGGTTATAAAGGCCGTTTTCTTACGGTCTTCCTTCGCTACTGGAATTTGAAGGCAAGCCTGCTTCCAATCCAGGCGACTGAATCAAATCTTCAGGCTTGGCAATTTCAGGAGAGCGATTTTTTAGCTCTCCTTACTGCCCTCCTGAAAGAATTAAGGAGAGCGAAAAATTGCCCTCCTAAATATTTTGGTCTGGGATGATTGAGATTACATGTATTATGCTCACATTAAATTTTTGTTGTAAAGCAAAAATGTAATTTAACTTCAAAGTCACATAACATCACGTAATTTCATTTTGAAAGTGGTTTTGTGGTAAAAGGTAATGGCTGCAACCATACCCAAACACAGTTGCAAACATTTGAAGCAAAATGGGTCACAGCAATATTTTTTTTTCTGTCAGTTTCAAGTTCAACAACTGACATCACAGTTTGAGGGGTAATTATTCAAGGAATATTGACACTATAATATATTACCATTACTACTATCCTGTCACTTGAAGCACTTGCACCAGGATGTGACTGTAGATTCAAGCAGACCTGTTGTCCAAGAAAGTCATACGCCTACCACTACCACCTTCAACCCCCTAAGGGGGGTTGAAGGTGGTAGTGGTAGGCGTATGACTTTCTAGGACAACAGGTCTGGGTACACAACAGGTCTTGTCAAGTGTGTGTTCGGTTGTTGAGTGAGACATCTAGATGTCTAAGAGATTTCGCTTTACCTCAGTAAAGTTAATAAAATCACTGATGTAGTCTGTTGGTTTCAGTTTCAATGAGTTCGTTCAACTGGATACTTAAAATGCTGTGTAAAGCTAATTGCTCTCCTAAGCTGATTGAGGAGAGCGATTTTTTGCCCTCCTGCATTTTTCAGAATGCCAGGCCTGAATCTTCCCAGCGAGTGTGTCTGGACAGTCATCAGTTAAGGGCATGGGGTAAGTGTCCTTTCTTGTAACGGCGTTTTCTCCTCGGAAATCCAAACACCATCTTACCGAACCACAACGTTTACGAATGAGAACAGGTGCTGAAGCCCATTCGGAAACGGATGGTTGGATAATCCCAGCCTTTAACATATCCTTCAATAATTTTTCTTCCTCACCTACAAAACATGCCGGGACGGGGTACGGCGCATTCGGGTTTTAACAGGTTTGGCATCACCAGTGTCAATATTTAAGCTTGGACGACTCTTAAGTGTTAACAGTGTTTTAGATTTCTCAAACAATTCCCCCATGTGATCAGGCATCTCTAAATTCTTATCTGTAACTACTCGAGAATCCACTTCAGTTACATGAACTTCAGTAAATTCTGGAGAATGCTCAATGGGAGAAATATCCGCACCTTCAACATCCCATCCAACTATTTGACCTGGATTCAATACAATATCTTTATTTCCTATATCAAGGACGGTCATAACAGGATCTGTATTTTCGGAATGAGCTGTTCTGGGGATCAACAAATTTGGTTTTAACTCTGGTTCTATCATGTACTCTGACATGGTAGAACTCAGAGCACATTGGACCTGTTTCACTTGAGTTGGAGGGAATTATTATTTTTGCCAATAACCTGACCCTTACTTCCTCCCTCTTTTGTGATTGTCTCAACTGAATGGGAATTTCCTCTCTTACCTTTCCCAAATACATCATATTGTTAGCCAGATCTAATTGGGTACCCTGTCCATGCAAGAAATCAAGACCCAAAATAATTGGAGTAGAAACTGGGGCTACATAAAAATTCCAGATGTACCAATTTTTTCCCACTTTCATCTTGATGAGCCCTACTATTTGTCCAGAGATAGTTGCTAATTCTCTGTCTACTGTTCGTACTTTAATGCCCTTCAACAAGCGAGTGTGTTCATCAAAACGCTTTAAAAGTTTGTCAGAAAACATTGTTACCTGAGCCCCTGTGTCAATAAGAGCATCTAATTTGACATTTTCTTATATCACTGGTACTGTATAGTACAACGAAGTATCCACTTGGTTGATCGTTATACTATCTGGCATCTCATTTAATATTTCCTCTTTTGGGAAAAATTGTCCAGGGAATTTGTCCCTAGCAATGACAGGATTATGGCCTATATTTAAAACTGGAGTCGGCAAACGACCTGCATTTCCGACTCGTTGTCGTTTAAACCATCCCATTGGCGAGATTCGGGTATTGGGGTCATTTGGCGACCCTGCTGGTGTAAAAGGTTTTGAAGCTGACTGATTACCTGGGTTTCTGGAAGGGCATTCTCTTGAAAAATGGGACATAGACCCACATGTCCAACAACCCCTCCTCCCAGGTGAGGGAGATCGACTCCTTGATCTGTTTCGAGTCTGACCTGGTTCAATCAATTGGGAAATCTTTATGGTCAGGGTAGCCATACTGTCATTTAAATTTGATAATACTGTGCCAATTGATCTAAATTCAGTGATGGTTTCACCAGAACATTTCTTAAATTCAGTTACTAATTCAGACACAACACTCTGAGTATCCTGAGGCTGGGGCCCTGTTGTATTTGGTCGTACTGATGAAGTGGACACCCGAGTCGACTGCACACGGGTGCGAGTTATCCCATGAAAGGGATGCAATCTGAGTTGGGCCCCTGGGTTCTGGAGCTAATTCTCTCACTTTTCCATAAATAGCCAAAGATGTGTCTTAAAACCATTTAATTTGATCGATAGCTTCCTCGACTGTTTTTGGACGCTGATTTGCTGCGTAATGCCCTGACCCTTTATCTAGGGCACCATGGCAGAAACGCATAACGGCCTGGCAAAACATGTGTTCTTCGGGCAGATGCCCAAATGCTTTTTCGGCCATTGCCAAAATCTGATCAGCCCATTCTTCTACGGTCAGGTCTGGTTGCTGCTGGGCTTGATTGAACTGCATTTGTGCAGTCTCAGGGAGTTCGTACTTTCCGAAACGCTTTTCTAATTTGTCCAACACATCAACAAAATAGATTTGTGGGTCTTGACGAATTATGGTAGCAAAGTACTCGTTTGCTTTGCCATCCAAACACCAACAAAAGTTGTCCTTACATTCTCCCACAGGCCAAGCTTGCATGTCAGCAAATTGCATGAACTTCATACGAAATGTTTGCCAGCTGGTGGTCCCATTATATTCTAAGCTCTTGGGAAGGTTTGGCATCCTATGACGATACCTATTGTCCGGGTCGCTCATCTCTCGCATTTGGGGACGCTGTCCCCCAAATTGACGGTACACAGGTTTGGGGTCAAGGGCATACCTCTCACCCCTCACCACCTGTTTCCGTGTGGACGATAAGCATCTCTTTCTCCATAAGGCTGGTACACCCGAGGGGGTGGGTCATAAGCATATCTATATCTGCCCTGGGGAAGCCAGCGGTTCTCTTGAAAGTCATCTCTGTAATTTGCCTCCCCTCCCCCTTCCTCAAAAAGAGGGGTCTATTCTGCCTAACTGGGCGTCTATCCTCAGATTCCCCCCATCTAGTCATATTGGGATTCACCTCCTGTCTGTTGGGTATTGGATTAGGTGGAACTCTGTCTCTACCACCATTCCCACCATTTTGGAAAGCATCATAATCAGAACC
The DNA here is from genome assembly GCA_031216915.1 of Pictodentalium vernedei. NCBI lineage: Eukaryota > Metazoa > Mollusca > Scaphopoda > Dentaliida > Dentaliidae > Pictodentalium > Pictodentalium vernedei. The sequence goes on from CM062290.1 coordinate 457,112,469, forward strand.
CCCCGGTTAAAGCGGTGGAGGGTCAATATCAAAAGTAGCAGCATCTGGGACTGGACCCGGTCTATTTGGAACAGAACTCTGGCCTGCCTCTAACATGCCAAGCAGGTGTTAATGAGGGGTTGTCGCAGGACTCCTTTTCTCCGCTACAGCATTTCTCGATGCTCGATGACGTGCGGGGCTCTCAGGTCGAGACCAAGGTGGAGCACCAGGATTTTCGCCCCAACCCTGGAAAGCGTCACTCACACCTTCCCCACGATGACAAACTTGATCCTCGGCTTCAATGCAGCTAGAACAATTTGAACGGGGACCTTCATCCCCGGAGCATGTGGGGCGAAATTGATGGTACACAAAAGGGTCCTGGTCACCTTTAAACCAGGAACCCAATCCATCACGATTAAGCATTAATAGATTTGTGTATTGTACTCTTGTCATGTCACGGGGGCAAACCAGTGGCGGCGCCAGAAATGTTTTTGTGGGGGGGGGGGGGGGGGGGGCAACTAGGGGGGCAGACTCCCATGAAGGGGGGCAAATACGTAAAGGATCATATCATTACTTTGTTATGAGGTAGTCGAAACTTGGACCCAAAGTCCGTAATATACTTTTTTGGTTTGGTACGTCCTGTGGACGTACCAAACCAAAAAATTATATTACGGACTTTGGGTCCAAGTTTCGACTAAATGTAATGGTAATTAGCGGTCCTCCTTTCAAAATCCTGGATCCGCGTCTGGTGGGTCTGTGCGAGGAGAGAGAGAGAGAGAGAGAGAGAGAGAGAGAGAGAGAGAGAGAGAGAGACTCATAATGCCAGTCTCTCATAATGCGAAATCCTTGAATTATTTTAGACAAGGGATATGGATAGACATGCCTTTGTTGGCTCATAACTTAATTATAACTTATAAGTATCTGCATCCGAGTCTTTAAATCTCTACTGCCTGGATGTGTTCATCAGCTAGCCCGAGGCTTTGGGCTAAGTGTGTATGGGAAATTATTGGGAATAAAAAAAGAGAGGGGTGTGTGTGTGAGAGAGAGTGACTGAATGTGTTTGTGTGTGAGGGTGGATGGAAATGCATGCGAGATGGTTGGGGGGGGGGGGGTGGCAAAGCCTTCGTTTGGGGGGGGGGGGGGGGGCAAATGCCCCCCCCCCCCCCATAGCGCCGCCACTGGGGCAAACGGGCCACTACTGATATAGATGAACGTGTGGGTGGCCTTGTATGACCGTGTCAACACATCCACTAAATGCGAAATGTTTTCTTCTCCCCAGAACGCGAATATTTGAATTTATTATATGCTAGCCTGTGAATTATCGCAAATTATCTAAAAGATATTTCTCGATATCTATCGAGTCGATAGTTATTGAGAAATATTTCTCAGTAGCTTCCTACATGACGTCACACTTCGGCGCATGACATCGCCTTGAAGGAATGATCAGCTGATCTTTCATTATTGTTTTGAAACGTACGCATTTGGGGTCTAATTGGGCTGAATATTGTGCCAATAAAATGTCTCGTAGCATATAATCAAAAAGAAAATCAACTCTATTTTGGTCAGTGTCGGGAATTATCTCATGAGTGTGGACCTGAAAACTCGCACAAGCGCGCGTGAAAAATAAAACTTCCCGGTCCACGCATTGAATTTTTTCAATTGCTTCCTAAATGATGTTACGCTTCGGCTCATGACGTCGCCTTGAAGGAACGATCAGCAGCATTTTGTTATTATCTTGAAATTGTTTGCAGTCGAATTGGGTTGAATATTACAAAGTAAAATGTCACGTAGCATAAAATAACAAGAAAATCTACGCCGTTTTAGTGAATATCGAGAATTATCTCATTCGTGTGGACCTTTGGGTATACTTGTAGGTAACATGCTAAGTACCTTCGCAGTGGTTTCCAGAAAAGTCTTGGCTGCATAGAGAGGGACACACTTTTTGCCGGTAAAAAGGACGCTATCCGGAAAAAACGACGGTAAGTGTATAAAAACTACGTTTTAAAGTACTAAATGTACCTCTGAATGTGTGAAAAGTGACAGTTTGATGAAGCGTACGCATTAATAAATGTATATAATGAAGATTAAGTATTGTTTGTTTTATTGTAGACTATTTTCAAGACAAAATAGATCATTTCGCTATCGACACTGATCGACACGCCATTTTGTGCAAGGAAAATAACGAATTAGCAGAGGTGCACGACGGGGTGAATATTATCATGCTTGCTCGACGGAGGTGTAACTAATTCGTGTGCGTAACATTTAGATCTTTCTGTTCACTACGAGGGGACTTCACAGAAAGGTTTTTGGAGAGAAACCATTTATAATTTGGAAATAGTCTACAATAAAACAAACAATACTTAATCTTCGTTATATATATTTATTATTGCGTATGCTTCATTAAACTGTCACTTTTCACACATTCTTTTCACACATTCAGAGGTACTTTTAGTACTTCAAAAAACATAGTTTTTATACACTTACCGTCCTTTTTACCGGATACCGTCCTTTTTACCGGCAAAAAGTATGTCCCCATAGAGAGGCATCCAAATCTTGCCTACAAACAACAAAACTACAGGATGTAGACGGTCATGGTGCAGCAAAAATGTACAAAAATCGTCAGGCCTTTAGGGTTAACATTTGTTTCTGAAATCAAGAATTTTAAGGATCCCGTGAGTCTGTGACTGCCTTCTGTGTACATTCAAGCCAAGTTATTAACAAAATGCAGTTGCCAATCAGTACTCAATATGGGATCATGGATTCAATATCTTCAAAAAGTTCAGAATACTGCTGCTAGGATAATTACTGGTACCAAACGCTCTGAACACATAACACCTGTTTTAAGACAACTACATTGGCTTCCAGTTAAACAGAGAATTGATTTCAAAATATTGATCTTAGTATTCAAATGTGTCCACAAACTGGCCCCAGTTTACCTGCAAGAGCTCCTCACTGTATATACACCATCATATATGATCTAAAAATCAAATTCAACTAGTACCTTTTAGCAGATCTAATCTAGCTCGTGTGTTCTCCATCATGGTCCTAGATTGCGGAATTCCCTGTCTATCAGTGTCAGAAATTCAGAAACTCTCGATGTCTTCAAAAGAAATCTTAAAACTTTCCTATTTACTGAAGCATTCTCCTGAACCTCTCTAGAGGCAACCGAAACAGATGGGACTCTTTATTTCAGAAAAGTGTATTTATTTTTGTGAAGCGTTTTAGAGCACTATTTGTGGTTTTACGCTCTAGAAAATCAATTATTATTATGGATCTATTTTGCTTTTCAGACAGATCCCTGTAAAAAATAATTTAAAGGTATGGTAAAATACTGATAACCAACTACCGGTACTATTGCCATGAAATGTTATGGTAAAATCATATTTTGGGCAATGAAACCTTTTTTATTCGATCTTCACAAGAACCGGAGATTATAAGTTATCTCCCCCATCATGTATGGTATATAGAGATTTAATACCTGGATGTCGGTTTTTAAACACCTAGCCACAGGCGAGGAGTTTAAATGAGACATCCGGGTATTAAAGCTCCTTATACCATACATGTTGGCGGAGATAACGTTTTTGTCCCGTTTGAAACACAATACAACTTAGTGAAAATAAATTTGTGGACCCATTTCCCAGCTGCACAATCATTTGGACAAAAATTCATGATAATAATTTTGTTTTCATAATCGCAGAAGACAACAGATAGAGTTACATCCCTTGGGTCATTAAGGAAAAGAGTAAACAGTATTTTGTTGACATATCGTCCCCTGAGTTCAAATGCGTTCTATGTGCCTACTGGCACAGAGAACACATTGGTACTCGGGGGACGAATTATTTGCGACTGTTTTCGGGTTTTTTGGTTCTATTTTTGTAATAAGGCGAGCGGAAGCAAAAAGCTTTCATTGAAACCCTGGATGTTGCACGCTCTCGTATACCTTGGATGTTGGGTGCACCATTTGCCATGGCTATTTGTCCACGCCATTCTGACCAATCAAAAGACAGAATCTATCAGGATATTGGGACAAACTATTTTGCACTTGTATAACAAATAACTTAACCAACTACATCTTGTGGAGTGAGCAATTCTAGTGCATCAGCAGTGTGACCTGGGATTGTCACATGAAATTGGAAATTCACGACAAAAAAATATTTCTCTGCGTATGTACAAACTTTAATTCGGATTATAATACATGTATATACATAATCATTATGATAATCCAAGCAATTATAATCACTTGTTATTGTATGATTTCAGACTGAATTCACGAATTTCTTCAAACCTACTTGCTGGAGTGGGGGTGAGATTGGGGAATTTGGGGCTGGGAATTGGGAAAAATAATGCACAAATGCCATTGGAAAAGGGTCTCATTATCAGCCCTTGTAAACATCCAAAAAAAATACCGTGAAGTGCTATAGTATGAAAGGCATAGTCTACACAATGCACAAAACAATCGACATGCTATCTCCGTGGAGACTGACAATGGTCCAGCATTGGTTAATCTTCTGTCTGTTTGAATTATGCTTCAAGCTCCGTGAAACAAGATAGAGTTGGTTAAATTCCTAGATGTATTATAGAAAAAAATGTCATTTAAAATTAGGACATCAGTGTGAATTTCTGAACACCAAACCATTTACCATACCTTCAATAGAAATCTGATCTGATGATTTCATATATTGTTTATAAGGTAAACCTCTATTAAAAGATATTCTGAGCTAACCGAGAATTAGCTTTTGACAAAGTGAAGAAACAAAAGGCCTATCTGCCTACAGTTAAAACTAGAAGTCCCGTCACGAACTGTGCACTTATCTAGGCTTAACTGCACATAGGAATTGCGCACAATTTTCATATCGAATGGCAGCCAAAGCACGGCAGGTTCTCCTGGTTACTCTTAGCAAACACAGGCAATGTTTCTGCCAATGGACCTCCGGGTTACCCGGAGGTCCATTGGCTGAAACATTGCTTGTGAACATGCCATATGTACAGAATTTGATAGCCTTACTATGGTCATAATGCGTAGATTAACACGCTCGGGGGTTACTGCTTTTAGAGGCAGCTAAATACAGAGTAAATTAAAGAACAGAAAGAGAAAATAAGAGACCGTGGTTACTTTGCAATCTCACCTATTACAACCAGGCTCTAAAGGAATGGTATTTATTTATTGTGGTTTAATGACACTTTCAACAGCTAGGGTCAGCTCATGTCGGACAGTTTTACAGATGGAGGAAGCCAGAGAGAATCACAGAGCATCTGCCAAACTCACCAACATACTAACTCAGCACAAGCAGGATTAGCATTGGTTAAAGACCGGAGCACCAACGACGTCCAGTATGCCTTAGTACACATCATCGTCATCGTGCTCCCATGTGGGCAATCAGGAATAAGTGCTTTGTCGATGGACATAACACTGTTACCCCTGGCGGGGATCAGAAGACCAATCCCATAACAACTGAGCCACCACATTCCCAAAAAGGTTGTATTACATTCACTGATACTACTCAAGAATTTACATTCAAATGTAATATTAATGGTTCTAAATCTAAATGCTGAACAAAATGTAATCCTCATTCACTGATTAGGTTAAAAATAATATATTTCCTTTGAACAGGACATTCCTGTTGTTAATAATTTATATAAAACCACTTGGGGTGGGGAGGGAAATGCATTATTAATTCAGTCGATTAATGACAGATGGATATTATCTTAATCCTCCACATGCCTCTCCACCGAATCTACTCTTTCTTATTTGATCAAATTTATTTATTGGTGTTTAAAGTCCAATATTTTTGCACAATAGCTAATCATGACCACAACATGGACATCAACTCAAGACGGGGGTGAGTGTTAATAAGCCATGTTGCCCATTTTAGAGAGGGTTTGTACCTCCCAAGCATTGGTGACTGGGTCCTATTTTACCAGTAAAACAGAGCCTGATTATGGCTAGCTGTTGTTTATACAAGGTGTGTATAGCAGGGTTCCTGCAGGCAAAGACTTATAAAATCCAAGGCTATTCAAGGCCATTTCTCAATATATTTCAGTATTTTTCAAGGCCATACAATAGCTGAATTCAAATATTCTCAAGGTCCTGCCTTCACTTGTCCTAACTAGGCCCTCCAGGGAAGTGAGAATAGGGGTAATAACCAGAGGGTCCTAGCTAGGACTATAAATGCCTTCATGAACTCTTGCATACAAAACTATAGTTATGATTACGTGATTCGTCAGCATTTTCATCTTGTGAATACTCTTGTCTTTTTAAGGCCTCCTGGAACATTATTATTATTATTATTATTTATTGGTGTTTAAGGTCACATATTTTTGCACAAGGCTAATCATGACCACAACATGAGTATCAACTCAAGACCAGGAGTGAGTGTTAATAAGCCATGTTGCCAATTGTAGAGAGGGTTTGCACCTCCCAAGCATTGGTGACTGGGTCCTATTTTACCAGGAAAACAGAGCCTGTTTATCTCAGTGAACAGGCACGCCTCCTGGAACATTTTGAAGGATTTCAAGGCCTTAAATTACTGGCCATTCCTTGAATCCAAGGCCCCACAGGAACACTATGTAAGTGTGATGAACACTCAGAATCTATACAACCACATTAAAACACAGGCAGAATCTCAAAAACATTACTGACTGCTGTCAACGTTGATCTTAAACATTCTTTACTATACTATATTCACTGGTTCGTCTAGGACATGGCATAACACATCCTCTTTCATGCTAGTTGAAGCTTCAAGGATACTTATTCATTTGTTGCTGATAACAAAAAATAACTGATATACACGAGAAAAAAAGCTGCATGGAGAAGAGGGGGGATTTATTTGCATTTGACACTCAACTGTGACTTTGATCTTGCGATGAAGAATGTACATGTAGTGTGTGAGACATATACTGATGATCTACTGATGATGTATATGTATAATAAGTTTCATCGATTTACGTCCAGTTGTGGAGAGGTTATGGCACAGAAAAAAATGTCCCCAAGAAATGGCAACTCTTAAGATTTGACTGTGACCTTGACATTGGGGTATGGAATGTAAATGAGTTGAGCAAAATACTGTCCACTGATGATAGAGGTGCAAAAAGTTTTGAGTTATGTCAAGTATTAAGGGAATTAATCCTTTGTAGAAAACACATATCAAAAATTTTTGTTATTTTAATTCCCCCCACATTCTCAAAAAAATTCAACAAAACCATATCTTGTGACCCCCTCATTGGAACGAGCTTGACAAGCTCATTCCAATGAGGGCACACATAATGTGGTTTTAACGGTTTACAAATTTTTTTCTACTGTACAAGTTGTACATTACATGGTTCATGCAGTCGATTCGTTAATAAGGGTTAACCCTTTACCCAACGCAGACAATATCAAAATTTATTATTTTAAATATAATTTTTTAAAATTTTTCCGAAAATTTCAACAAAACCTTATCATGTGACCCCCTCATTGGAACGATCTCAATGAGCTCGTTCCAATGAGGTGTCACATGATATGGTTTTGTTGAAATATTTTGAAAAATTTAATTTTTTCAACTGCCAAATTTGCATATTACGCGGGCGGATGCGGGTGGTTCGTTAGGTAAAGGGTTAATGGTGGAACCGGGGTGCACTGTTGTCTCCTAGCAAAAAGTAAAAACAGCAGGTGAGATGGCACATAAGAGTGACAGCTCACCTCAAAATTGAATGACTAGTGATTTTATAAATATAATAGTAGAACCCTATTAAGTGAATAAACATTTTGCCAGTGAATAAAACTCAATGAACAAGAGTCTTCATTCAACAGGAATTTGTTTATTTTTCTTTCTTGTAGAGATAAAGATGGCATTTACTCTAGTTTATCTTACAAGAAGGCATTTCCACCAAAACAATTAAAAACGTCTAGACTAAATATACATATGTATTGAGGGGGTAGCAACTGCATGTGCAATCATTTGATTCAGAAAGGAAATGTTTTTTACCTCACTCAACTGGCATTGAGTTATTACACATGTCGAGGCCACCGTTTTTCATAACAGTAATTAAATGCTAAATAAATCACCAGCTCAACAAAAGTCTAGATCAAATTTTTGCCAGGATTTTATTTTAATATGTGCTTATGCATAAAACATGAGAAACAAAAAAAAAAAAGAAACACACAGTTGAAACACAACTATAAATGTCAGCAGTTATAGTACAAGTAGAACAATCAAAGGAGATTATGTCATGCACAGAGCAAGAATGCCATACCATGATATTATGATTTTTCTTCATAAAAAACAATTCATAGATGCTGAATTATTGTTAAAAAAGAACCGTTAAAAACTGAAATAATCCCTTCATTATGCAAACAAGTCAAGAAAGGAAGAAATACTGCAAGATAAAATGGTTATTACCACCATGTGGATTTAAGAGATAGTGTATTAAAGACTGAACCTTGCCTCTGGGTCATATATCTACTCGTCCTAATGGACTCAATGATATATGCCCAGAAACAAGGTCTCAACTTCAACACACTATCTCAGTGGTAATACCATATATATACCTTGTTTGACAGAGTTCAAGGAGCTCAGCCAAACAAGATATATATTAAATGCCTATATACCAAAGACCATTATAACAGTCATCTGTTTCAGTTGCATTGAATGCTAAGGCAAACGATCCACGGGTAAATTTTGCAATAACATACAGGCTAGTTTTAGACGATTACGAATCATCACAGAAAAAAATTCCAACGATTCAGTAATTGTCAATTCTGGAATATCGGTCTCGGGGAGAGTTGTAAATGTGAACTAACATACTGGCTGAGTCAATTGCAACTTCTTTTGGGGTTGTTGTTGGTTCAGTTGGTATGGTTGCAGAGCATTTATGGCCAGGCGATTGGGTGCCGTAGACCCGTGATATACTCCCGTTGAGGTCACCTTCCTAAAAACTTGACTGTTTTCAATGCAGTGGCGTGGTACTAGGACTATGCTTGGGGGAATTCCTGCTTGACATAGGCGATTTAAATGCCAAAATTGGATGTACTGAGGCCAAATAGGGCTGTAAACATGAGGGAATAACTGACTGTCAAGAGTACTTCTCTGATGTATCAAAGCCTGGAAATAAGCAATCTGTCATTTGCAGAATGAGGTCCCCAGAGGGTGAATTTGCTGATGCTACACCACACAATGGGCTAGAATCTCCCAGTTTATCATCTGGGTACCTCTTTTTGCTTAGGCCCAAGGCCTTAATTCACATTCAGGACAACAGAGGGTAAATTCAGGAATGCTACCCTGCACTGCAGGGTAGCATTACCAAATTCACCCACTGGGGACCTCATTCTGCAGATGACAGTCTGCTTATTTCCAGGCTTGGATGTATTACAAGATCTTTTACGAAATTAACAGGAGTTTTCTCTATAGCCTATGTGTAATTAACAGGTAAAAGATGCACTGAAGGTATGGTAAATGGCTTTGTGTTTAGAAATCGTATACAATTAACAGGATTTTGGAATTACATGCAAGAGATATACAATTTAGTGGACTCCACTGTACTAAGAAATCAACACAATATTACCTTAAAAACAAACAAAAAAACATTACAAATTCAACGTTCTCACATTTCTTTCCTGACTAATGAGATTCTCTATATAGTGTTGTGCAGAGAACAGTAGAAAGATACTTTTGCCTGGATCCAGGGTTCCTTCAGCAGCCCTTGTAATTCACCCTCAGCAATCAGCAGTGCCGAGGAAAATGCCTAGGAAATGAAAAATATCCACGGCAAAAATACTGCCGAGGATGGCTTCTTCTGAAAGCCTTGTGGTGGCAGAAATTGCACAACTTCCAGGTTACAACTTCCAGGTTACACAAGGAATCAAACCATGTGGGTTGCACTATGCTGTATTGATAATCTTACAATTTACAGTACAAGTTGCAGCATAACAACTACAAACTATGTGTTCTGCTTCTTCTATGTTGATAACACCAGAATCTGACATCAGTTTCTGGAAAGCTCTTACAGAGCTTTCCAGAAACTGATGTCAGATTCTGGTGTTATCAACATAGAAGCAGTGAGATACTTAGTTTGTGGTTATTTTCACTCATACTATACATAATGAGCAAGTCGCCTGCTTACTTCCAAATTTTTTCTCAGCATTCACATGGTTCATGATATTGGCGTGAACTAATTGAGTGAAAGATTCTGCACTTTGATAGTGATTATATACACATGTATCTCAAACTACTTTCACATGATAAAAGTTACTTGAAAGGTTTCACTTCATCGCACACTACTTATACACGGCAATTGAGACTATGTCCTCTCCCCATGATGATTTTTACACAATGGAACAGGCTTCGCAGCAATTGCCATAGAAGCACCGGTTTTCCACAGCAATTTTTTTTGCCAAGGAAACAAGGATGAATTACCAGGACTGCTTCAGGGAAGGACGGATAAAATTCAAGGCTGTTTCTTAGAATTTTCACAGGGAGTCTGGATTTTTCAACAATTTGATTAGCAATTTTCATCTTAGCTTTCAAAACTTGACGAAAAATAGGGAACACACATCCAAATTAACAGAAAATGATGAAGAATTGGAAATTTTTCACCAACTTTTTGCTCCGCTAATCCAGTCATCAGACACCCTCCCTGTTTTCCAGAATTTTTCAAGGTAGCCACACAGTAGACCAATTCGACAATTTTCAAGGTCCCGCCTTCACTAGTCCTAACTGGACTCTTCTGATATTACCTTCTCCTCCCACTCCCTTACAAGGAAGTGGAAGGAGCAGGTAATGACCATGTATGGTTCTAATTCGGACTAAGACTTAAAGATCTATAGCACATAAAAACCTTATAGCTATTATTACAGTTAAAACTAGAAGTCCTGTCACGAATAGTGCGCTTATCTAGGCTTAATTGCACGTTGGAATTGCGCGCAATTGCCATATCAAATGGCATCCAAAGCACGGCAGGTTCTCCTGGTTACTCATAGCAAACACATGCAATGTTTCTGTCAATGGACCTCCAGGTTACCCAGAGGTCCATTGGCTGAAACATTGCTTGTGCACAGGCCATATGTACAGAATTTGATAGCTTTACTTGTGCATATTTCATGACAGGACTTCTAGTTTTAACTGTAGATGCTTCATCAATATTTTTATTTCTGGAATATTCTTTACTTTTCAAGGCCTTCTGGCCCATTTTCCAGCATTTCACTGCCTTGAATGTTGATCAAGTCAATTCCAAGGCTGTTCCTTGAATCCCAAGGCCCCATAGGAATCCTGGGATTATGATGATCCAATTAACCCTTTACCTAACGTAACGGCCAAATCCGGCCAGTGCTATTCTAAAAAAAAATAATAATTCATTTTCATTATTTTTTCATTTTTTGTCTCAAAACATATATTATGACCCCTCTTTGGAACGAGCTTGTCGAGCTTGTTCCAATGAGGGGTCATAACCTATGTTTTTGAGAAAGAAAATGAAATGAAAGTGTCAATGACACTGTAGCTCAACTTGTTAAGACACTCGTTCTCGTCCCAAGGTGATAACAAAGGTACCCGAGACGTTTCGTGAAGATCGGTTCATAAATACAGACTCTAGCCCGAGCCGTATTGACATGTGTACTTACTGTGTGTAAGTTGCACTGAAAAAACTCAAAGTTCATCTAATTTGCATAATTTCTGCACGACAAAAAAACCTGTATTATACGTAAAAATTATTCAAATCAGCGCTTTCATATGGAAGTTCTGTGCAAAAATCTGATTGCACCTAATTTTGTACAAAATGGCTGCCATCGGCCATCTTGAATTTTGGACCGGATCCCAAAACACTTGTTCTTGTCCCACTATGATACCAAAGGTACCCAAGAAGTTTCGTAAAGATCGGTTCATAAATACGACCTCTAGCCCGAGCTGTATTGGCATTTGCACTTACAGTGCTGAAAGTAACACTAAATACATCAAAGTTAGTCTAATTTGCATAATTTAAGCACGAGAAAAAAACCCGTATTATATGTGATGTATCCCATGGTACTAAACATTCATACAAAACATTATTGAAATCAGCGCTTTCGTATGGAAGTTCTGAGCAAAAATCTGATTGCACCTAATTTTGTACAAAATGGCTGCCAGCGGCCAACTTGAATTTCGGATCGGACCCCAAAACACTCGTTCTCATCCCACGGTCATAACAAAGGTACCCAAGAAGTTTCGTACAGATCAGTTCATAAATACGGCCTCTAGCCCGAGCCGTATTGAATTGTTGACGGACAGACGGACGACTGGCCATGGCATAAGCTCAAATTTGGCTTTGCCAAAGTTGAGCTAAAAAATGAGTTATTCAAGAATTTTGTTTGTTTGCAAGTGTCGTCTGCTTTTCATGTTAGGTAAAGGGTTAAAATTCTTATTATACAATACTGTATATGCCAGTAAATTACATAATGCATGTATTGATTAGAAACAATTTTCTTGTTATTTTATCAAATTATCTAATTGCCAAGAATATACTTGTGGCTTGTATCAAACGTAGCTTGATTATTTATTTAATGGTGTTTAAGGTCACATACTTCTGCACAATGGCTAATCGTGACCGCAAGATGAATACCAAGTCTGTCCAGCCAATTGTTTATACTCATATTGCCTATTTTAGAGAACTTCTACCCCAAGCATTGGTGACCTATTTTACCGGTAAAACATACCTTGTTTAGCACAGTAAAAAGCACTTCTTAACTTTCCAGGGTTCCAACAGGGAAGGTAGCTTAATTAACCGAGTGTAGAGGTCACGAGTTACATTGCTAAAACAGTACTTTAACAAAGTGTAGAATGGGATTCCTGCACTCCACATTATAAGTACTGTTATAACATAGTAACATTAACGCTTTACCACAAAAAATGGCCAAAACTGCTAAGTGCATTGAATTTTGGATCGAAGGGTCGATGGTTGTATCCTGACCCACATCAACAGTATTGTGTCCTAGGACAAGACAATCCTTCTTGCCAACGTTGACACATGGCAGAGCAATATACAGTTAAAATTAGAAGTCCTGTCATGAATTGCCAGCAAACTGCATGTCACTCTGTGCATTTATATGTGAGCCATGTCGATACTAAGGCTGTCAAATTCTGTCTATATGCCCTATTCACGAGCAATTTAACCCTGAGGTTCATTAAGGTTGAAACATTGCTTGTGCTTTCTATTGATAACTAGGAAGATCTGTAGTGCTTTGGATGCATTCAGTAGGGAAATTTTGCGCAATTCCTACACAAAATTATATCAAAATGAGGGCAAAGTTCGTGACAGGACTTCTAGTTTTCACTGTAAACATGCAGCACATTGATGAGGCAATTACCTTCAACTGATGCTAACCCTGCTTACGTCTGGTTAGTAAGTTGGAGATTCTGACAAATGCTGCTGCACGGTAGTTCTGCAATAAACCGATACATACCGGTATTCAGACCAGAATCAATTGAATATTGGAGTAATTACAAAAATATTGATTTATCATAATTATTTATTTACCTAGAATTACCCTAATTTTCAAGATGTCTCAAGTTTTTTAAACTGTAGTCACAATTGAATAATATTACCCATTTACCTAACAAATTGTCCACAGCCACCAGGGTAAAATATAAATTGAGCAGTTGAAAAAATATTTTTAGAAAAAATTCAACAAAACCATATCATGTGCCCCATCCAATGAGGGGTCACATGATATGGTTTTGTTGAAATTTTTTGAAAATTCGCTGAACTAATATTTAAAGTAATAAATTTTTATATGGTCTGCATTCGGTAAAGTTTTAGTCGAACTGCATTATCAAGGCTTGCCAATTCATTCCGACAGTGATGGCTCAAGTCCATGTATCTCCAGATATCTGAAGTCTTTCGATATACCGGTATACCACAGTATTTTTTTTTGAATACCAATACTGGTATTCAGTTTCAAATACCGTGCAGCCCTACTACGGCATGGTGGATCTCTCCGGCTTTGGATATATGAACCTAGCTGTTGACAGTGTCACTAAACCAGGCCTGGCATTCTTAAAAATACAGGATGGCTAAAACTCACTCCCCTCGCATGCCCTAGGTGAGCGATTAGCTCTCCTCAAGCTTACAAAAGCCAAAATTGCAAAATGAAGTTTGACTGTTAATCAATTCTGCCAAGTGGGTTTTGTACATTTTATTTGGTGTTTCTAACAAGGTAGTCTCTGTGAGGTGGCTACACTGCCCCTCCCACACCTCCGGGCCTTAGCAAGGCCCGGAGATGTGGGAGGGGCAGTGTGGCTGTCTTACAGAGACCATTAAAATACATGCAGCAGAGATCTTACAAGATGTGGGTTTTAGGCATAGGCGGTTATGGTAATCATTGTTTTCTAAGGCCAGGAGGGCTAGTTTTCGCCCTCCTTAATTTTTTTAAGGCGAGCGAATAAATCGCTCTCCTGAAAATGCCAGGCCTGCTAAACCTCAATAAATATGTAAACTAGAAAACTGTGAGCACTGCTCACTAAATGATACCACCCACTCCCACCAAGAAACATTTTACAACAGTAAAAGTGTGTTTAATGTAGAGAGCACAAACACTGACAACCCCCCCTCCCCCCCCCCAAAAAAAAAAAATAAAAATACCTGAAAGCAGAATAGAAGGTGCATATCTATAATGTATATAAAAGAATGTCTGAGAGTTTCAATGAAATTCGCCCACTGGTATAAGAGGAGTAGCGGATAGCAGGAGTGTACCCCCCTAAAGCATCACAACAATTTGGCTAAGTTCATTTCGCCCTTTGGGAAAGAGTAAAAAATAAAAATACCTGAAAGCAAAATAGGAGGTGCACATCTATAATGTATAGAAAAGAATGCCTGTAAGTTTCAATGAAATCCACCCACTGGTTTAAGAGGAGTAGCGGATAGCAGATGTGTACCCCCAAAGCGTCACGGACGTACGGACGTACGGAAGTACGGACGTACGTAAGTACGGAAGTACGGACACCATGAATGCTATATACCGCCCACTTTTCAAGTGGGTGGTATAATAAATATGAACCTGATTGTTTGGATGTGAGATAAAGTAATATGCTGTATGCTACAAAATATTCCTTTGTCTGGAGATATGATTTCTTTTAACATTTATTAATTAGAGTTTATCATCATTTCTAAAATATATAGTTATAACCTGACAACAAGACCACTGCCAGGCATAGCTAAATATACCCGTTATCCACTTTGAATTGTACTACTGCAAAATACAAAAAAATCTTAATAGACGGTCGAATTCTAAGTAAAACAAGCCAAGACCAATACCAGGTCTGGACCTGCGTCGCTGCATGCAATTGAATCGGCAAACAGGATGTGGCTGCATGGCAGATCTGAAAATTGCATACGTGATACAACTGATCATTATCAGGCTCCAGATGAAATATAAAATCAATCCCTTGCATAGAAGCCGAGAAAAGTTTGACGAAATATTTCAATGTTCAGTGGGTACAGTAAAATTTCAAAGTATCGGCAAACAGGAAGTGGCTGCACGGCAGATCTGAAAATTGCTTACACGATACAACTCATCATTATGAAGCAGCAGATCAAATATAAAATCATTCCCTTTCATAGAAGCCATTTATGTTTTAGACCTCATAATCTACAGAATGGCATGTGTGGTGGTGAATTGTTATGTTTTAGGCCTCATAATCTACAGAATGGCATGGGTGGTGGTGAATTTCGTCCCTTGAGTGCAAGAAGGCTTTGTAATGCTAAAGCATTGCAAAGCCTTGTTGCACTCAAGGGACAAATTTATCAATTTAATTAACTTGAGTAAAATATCAGACAAAAACCATTTAATTATTATTTTTTTCAAGTTTGCATTGGTTATAAAAAGAGAGCATGCGGAAGCCAAAAGGACCATGTGCGAGGGCCTGAAAAACAGATTTTCAACATTTCTTAGGCCTAACTGACTTTATCAGCATTCCCTATTTTTGGTCACATGGGGGTGGGCAAATGTCACATTTGTTTCCAAAACAATATGGTGCGAAGCAGGGAGCCAGCGAAGGCAGTTAGTGTCAATCACTTCATACGCCACTCATTTCCTTTCGTATAACTCAACTATGTAAACACCTATAACACAGATAATGAATGATAATATTTTATTATATAAATGCATTTCAATTGTCAAACTTTCAAAATGGTAGATCAGTTTTGCTTTGCAAAGCAACGAAGATATACAATTAGATTCCGGTCACATTTCAACAGATGTGAAATTCCATACACACAAAAAAAAATTGAAGAGGATATTTCTAAAGTGGACACACAGACCTACCATTGAAGATTAACATAACACATGGATCCAAGCCTGAAAATAAGCAGTCATCTTCAAAATGAGGTCCCAAGAGGGTGAATTTGGTGATGCTACCCTGCACAGCAGGGTAGCATCACTAAATTTACCCTCTGTGAACCTAAATCTGAATCAAGGTCTCAAGCCTAAACAGCAAGAGGTACCCAGAGGATAAACTGACACACTGTATGGGATAACATCAAATTCACCCTCTGGGGACCCCATTATGCAAATGACAGATTGCTTATTTTCAGGCATGCATTGATCCCAAGTAAACTGATTGATTATGGCAGCTCCCTGTGTGTAGTTAGCCCTTCACCCAATGCACTTGATAACAAAATTGATTTAGGTAAAAAATGTTCAAAATATTTCAACAAAACCATATCCTATGACCCCCCCCCCTCATCGGAACAAGCTTGACAAGCTCATTCCAGTGAGGGTGTCATATGATAGGATTTCTTTGACAATTTTAAAACTGCTTAATTTGTAAATTATGCAGGTGGATGCTTATATTTTATTAGGAAAGAGATTAATGGAACATACAGTTCCCAGCGTTTGTTCTTTGGCGGTAGATCTCTGGGTGCAGTTAATAACAATTACATTGATGAAGTGCTTATTTTTTGTGGTAATAGACTTCCCAGCAATGGCAGTTAGCATCAGTCACTTCATATGTCACTCATTTCCTTTTGTATAACTCAACTATGCAAATACCTATGGCAAAGGTAATAATACTTTATTTATATCAATGCATTTCGATTGTTGAACTTTCAAAATGGTAGCTCAGTTTTGCTTTGCAAAGATACACAACTCGATTCTGGTAACATTTCAACATGTTCTTAACCTACAGTTTTGTTTTCAACTGTGATTCGAAAAAAATTCGCACAATTTTTCAATAAAACCATACAAATATGGATATCATTCGAACCAGCTCATCGAGCCGGTTCGAATGATATCCATATTTGTTTGGTTTTATCGAGACATTTGTAAAATATTTTAGGCTGTGGTCGGTTTATTTTGGTAAATTTTCTGGCTATATTTTGCCGCTATTTTGATGATTATGGTTGATTCAAAATGGTAGCTCAGTTTTGCTTTGCAAAGATACACAACTCGATTCTAGTTACATTTCAACGTGTTCTTAACCTACAGTTTTGTTTTCAACTGTGATTTATTATGTTACTAATAATCTTACAATTAATACTCACTGTAAAAGTTAATTTTAACATAAATGATAAAGCATGTAATATACAAATTTATCTTACAATCAACACGTATTTTGTCTGTATTAACTCCGCAACTGTCGTGTATCCGACCCCCTGATACAGATGTTTGTATCAGGGGTCAGATACAAGCATGTTCTTTTCCTGTGAGTTCCATTTTTTTTCTTTTTGTTCATCCGTACGAATAAATAATTTGTTATATATTCGTCTACATTCTTGACTTATCCCCAATATATTGTAAGATAAAATGATTATTACCATTATGTGGCTGTTCAAAATATGTATCAGTCTCACTCCGGATTCTAAGGGTAGATCACGACTCGTCTTCGACTCGTCGTGATCTGCCCTTAGAACCCGGAGCTTGACTCGGATACATATTTTGTAAATCCACATAATGGTAATAATCTCTATTTATTTGGGGGGCAGTGGAAGTGGAAACATTTTTTGTGGATGCACCAGCAATCCAGTTGAAAAAATAGATCAGTATTTGACACAGATATAAAGAAGACATCTTTGACTGGTTGGCTGTGTCTAGATCCAAAGTGCATATAAATTTTTTAAGTCCTTCTAGCAGTCAAGACTGAATTTTTTCCTCGCAAATGTACATGTACTCCCATCAAGGACTCAAATTATCACCGAAAAAAAAGGATCTGAGAAATGAAAATGCCAATAAATAAGTTACTAAAACATAACTGTTCTTCAAGACACAACTTTTCCACTATCTTCTTTTCCTTTGTATTTGGTTTTCCCATGTGAAAATGGAAGATATCTGTATTTTAACATGTGCTGAAAGAGAAAACAACAGCCAGTCAGAATATTTCAAAGTATTTCAGCCGTTAGCTAGGGTGGTAGAGGTGGAGGCAGTAGCTGAGCCAGCAACCTGTTGCCCCATATTTTGGCTGGGCCGATATTGTCCTTTGCCCTGAATGAGCAGATTTTGGTCCTAACTCGGTCCAGAAATAAATGAAGACTGGCAGGATTATGAAATTTCAGTGTCGATTTTTGAAGAAGAATAATCAATTAGATGACTTGAATCATACTCAATGACCTCTAGAAACTATTATATAGAAAACACTATTATTGGTCATTAGTTCCTCAGACTGGACATTCTTCAGGCATTCAGGCATGCTGCACAACTACTGTTCTCCAAGGAAAATTCTGACTCCTGACCATCCCAGGCCCAAACCTGACCTGAGGTGGTCACGAGTCCAATAATGGCTGCATTGAGATTTCAGAAGGAAATTGAACTCCTTGGCAAACTGAGAAGGGCAATTATTTGTACTCCCATACTTTCCAGAACTCCATTCCTGGTGTCATGTGTTGTACTGTGGAACCCTTTTAATTGCATAGCCACTTTGCCAAGGAAAATTATTCAATTTACAGGAATATTCAATTAACAGAGATTGTGTCACTTTCCTGTATTCCAGAGATAAACTTAGCATTTATTCTATCATATCTTGTTTGACAGAGCTCCATGAGCTCTGTCAAACAAGATATAATAGATTAAATGTCTGTATTGGATGCACCGAGGCCAAATAGGTGTATAAACAAAGGAAAACTGGGGAGAGTCAGGGTAATTTCTCGACAGGTTACAAGCTTTTTATTGAATTAACAGGAGTTTACTCTATAACCTACAGTTAAAACTAGAAGTCCTGTCACGAATAGTGCGCTTATCTAGGCTTAATTGCGCGTTGGAATCGCGCGCTATTGCCATATCGAATGAGATCCAAAGCACGGCATGTTCTCCTGGTTACTCATAGCAAACACATGCAATGTTTCTGCCAATGGACCTCCAGGTTACCCGGAGGTCCATTGGCTGAAACATTGCTTGTGCACAGGCCATATGTACAGAATTTGATAGCTTTACTAGGGCCATAACGCGTACATTAATGCGCATATCAACGTGTTATTTGTGCGCATTTCATGACAGGACTTCTAGATTTAACTGTATATTCAGTTAACAGGTCAAATTTGTACTGGAGGTATAGTAAATGGTTATTTGTTGGGAAATTATATTCAATTAACAGAGATATACAATTAAGAGATATCCTATTAAGTGGGTTCCACTGTATCTTTATACATCATTCAATGTATTTTGATATTCTGCAACCTCTGACACTTCTTACAAGCATGACGAGGAGGAGAGTAATAACTTATAATTCATCAGTAAACGAGTGATGAAAAACCCATAATAGTCAACTTTGAAACTGTAGTCGATCATATGTGTTTTCAACGATTGGTCAACTTCTTAATTAATCCTGTCAGGCCAGGTCAGGCCTAAAATAAATTGCAAAAATGAACACATGATCTCCCATTGCTACAATCGCATGTTAGTTAGGGCTGTCACGATTTCTGAATTTAGGAATCGATTAATCGTCAAAAATAATCGATTAATCGTACCTAGATGACCCCTTCCCCGCTCCCCCTCCTTGAAGTTGTTAAAAATGAAGTTCAAGTCAGTTGACCTTCCGCAAGTAAACAACGAAGATGATCCTCTTTTAGTTACATTCAAAGATCTTCTGAACTTTTGAACCATCAGTGTAATAATCAAGACCAGCTGTTAGTTGCGAACTGCAAAGTTTGCAACTGCCAACCAGTCTTGGTTATTACACTGATGGTTCAAAAGTTCAGAACATCAAAGCTTTGAATGTACGTCAAAGGCAAATGCTTCTAATGGCTTCTTAAGGTTTAATGTCAGCATTCTTGGCCTTTAACTTTATAAACAAAAGTTTTTTTTTATTAATTTTTTCTAATTATTAAACGTCTTAAACAGGGTAAAAATTTATCGATTCTTCGACAACGAAAAATACTAATAGATTATGGCATGACCGATTGACATTCGATTAACCCTTTACCCAATGCAGACAATATCAAAATTTATTATTTTAAATATCCTTTTTTAATTTTGTTCAAAAAATTTCAACAAAACCATATCATGTGACCCCTCGTTGGAATGAGCCTGTTGAGCTCGTTCCAACGAGGGGTCACATGATATGGTTTTGTCGAAATTGTTTAGAAAAATACTATTTTTTCAACTGCTGAATTTGCATATTACGCGGGCGGATGCGGCCGATTCATTGGGTAAAGGGTTAAGCATGACAGCCTTAATGTTAGTAGTTAATGATTAATTTTGTCATACAGTTAAAACTAGAAGTCCTGTCACAAATAGTGCGCTTATCTAGGCTTAATTGCGCGTTAGAATTGCACGCAATTGCCATATCGAATGGCATCCAAATCACGGCAGGTTCTCCTGGTTATTCATAGCAAACACATGCAATGTTTCTGCCAATGGACCTCCGGGTTACCCGGAGGTCCATTGGCTGAAACATTGCTTGTGCACAGGCCATATGTACAGAATTTGATAGGTTTACTGTGGCCATAATGCGTACATTAATGTGCAGATCGTGCTATTTGTGCGCTTTTCATGACAGGACTTCTAGTTTTAACTGTAAATACTGTTGAGAGATGTAAACATCATTCCTATATATTCATATGTAGATGCAATGTGCAACGTTTGAGTTGAGTTTGTGCAGACAGACTGACAGGTCTAACTGACAAAACATTTAAGTTGTATTATTCTATTCTTACCTGCTGTTTATTCACATACTTTACAATTAAAGTAACCCCCAGATAACCTGAACGATCATTCATGGGTTCTTTTTCTAGGCCTGCAAGTCTTCAAATTATTTTTAAATTTAGTGCTCATGTACTTAATCACTAACAAACCACGACTGCTGTGGGTACTGTGAGTATTCAACATTGCTCTATAGAAAGTAGCGCTGTCACGATTAATCGACTGTTGATCGGTCACATCAAAATCGTTCAGTATTTTTCGTTGTCGAAAAATCGGTAAATTTTACCGTTTTAGACGTTTAATAATTAGAAAATAAATTGATGAAAAAACTATTGTTTCTAAAGGTAAAAAGGTCAAGAACATTGACGTTAAACCTCAAGAAGCCATTACAAGTATTTGTCTTTCAGGTACATACAAAGCTTTGATGTTCTAAACTTTTGAACCAACAGTGTAATAATCAAGACTAGTCGGTTGCAAAGTTCACAACTGACAACTGATCTTGATTATTACATCGACGGCTCAAAAGTTCAGAACATCAAGGCTTCAAATTTACCTGAAAGAGGACTGTCTTCGTTGTTTACGTCAGGTTGGTCAACTGAGTTGAACTTCATTTTTAATGACTTCAAAGAGAGAGAGGGGGGGGGGGGGGAGGGGGTCATCCAAGTATGACTAATCAATTATTATCACCTATTTGTGATGATTAATCGATTCCTAAACTAAAAAAATAGGCCGATGAAATTGTCAGATGTGTACCCATACGTGCAACTAGTAGAAAGCTGTATGACGGAGGGCCACCACGGATGCCGACATTATGTACACCATACAAGGTATGGGTACATATAGAAATGGATTGGAGGAGTGTCTAATTTGATATGGATAAAGGGTTAATATCTCCGGAGTAAATTATCAGATTTACATAAAAAACAATACAGCACAGCACATCAGTAACCTGAATAAATATATAAAGTAACATGACAATCGGATTGATATTTTTTGAGTTATCGCATGCCAAAGGGATTGGAGGAATTTTCAATTTGAAGGATAAAGGGGGTTAATATCTCTGGATCAAATTATCAGATTTGCACCAAAAACTATACAGCTCAGCACATCAGTAACCTGAACACAATTATAAAGTAACTTGACAATCCAAGCAATATTTTTCAAGTTATCAAATGCCAAAGGGATTGGAGGAATTTTAAATTTGAAGGATAAAGGGTTAATATCTCAGGATCAAAATAACAGATTTACACCCAAAATTTTACAGCTCGTTACATCAGTAACCTGAACACAAATATAAAGTAACTTGACAATCCAAGCAATATTTTTCAAGTTATCGAATGCCAAAGAGATTGGAGGAATTTTCAATTTGAAGGATAAAGGGTCAATATCTCAGGATTAAATTATCAGATTTACACCAAAAACTATACAGCTCGGCACATCAGTAACCTGAACACAAATATAAAGTAACTTGACAATACAAGCAATATTTTTATAGTTATCGAATGCCAAAGGGATTGGAGGAATTTTAAATTTGAAGGATAAAGGGTTAATATCTCAGGATCAAATCATCAGATTTACACCAAAAACTATACAGCTCGGCACATCAGTAACCTGAACATAAATATAAAGTAACTAGACAATCCAAGCAATATTTTTCAAGTTTCGAATGCCAAAGGGATTGGAGGAATTTTAAATTTGAAGAATAAAGGGTTAATATCTCAGGATCAAATTATCCGATTTACATCAAAAACTATACAGCTCGGCACATCAGTAACCTGAAACAGAAATATAAAGTAACTTGACAATCCAAGCAATATTTTTCAAGTTATCGAATGCCAAAGGGATTGGCGGAATTTTCAATTTGAAGGATAAAGGGTTAATATCATAGGATTAAATTATCAGATTTACAGCAAAAACTATACAGCTTGGCACATGAGTAACCTGAACACAAATATAAAGTAACTAGACAATCCAAGCAATATTTTTCAAGTTATCGAATGCCAAAGGGATTGGAGGAATTTTCAATTTGAAGGATAAAGGGTTAATATCTCAGGAACAAATTATTCCGATTTACACCAAAAACTATATAGCTCAGCACATCAGTAACCTGAACACAAATATAAAGTAACTTGACAATCCAAGCAATATTTTTCAAGTTATCGAATGCCAAAGAAATGGATACGGATGCCGGACGGACAGACAGATGGACAAAGGATGGACGAACGACGGATGGTCACCCCGGATGCTGGCATTATGTGTACCATACATAGTATGGGTACACATAAAAATGACAGCACTAATAGAAAGAGAAATAAGCTTGGTGCACAACACGTGGAATCTGGCTCTTGTGTAAGAACATTATATAAGAATGCATCTGATTGGTCATTATGCACCTGACTGATGTTACGATGTGAAAAGAAATGCTTGGACACAAAAACGTTGTCAAGCAAGTGAAAAAACAGACCATGGAAGGGTGATATTATACAATTTTTGACTTTCCTTGAGGTTGATACAAGGAATTATCAACCAGAAAAAAGTAATATTCACCTTGGCCTACGGCCTCGGCAAGTATTATTTTTCTCGGGTTAATAATTCCTTGTATCAACTTCAAGGAAAGTCAATTATTGTTTTATTATTACCGGTATGACAGAAGCAAGGGTCCCCAAGGGGCCTTAATCGCTCACCTGACAAAGTGGTTCAAAGAAGTATTTTGGGACACATTCAGGTAGTGACAGTTCATCAACACTACGGAGGAATGAAGTCATGAAATTATTCATTACTTTGGAGGCCATGTCAGATTATTATTATCATAAGTTTTCCTGACTGCTTCCAATTCTATTAGCTGTAGACAAGCACTGCCAAACTTCCAAAGATTATGGCGCTGCAGTCACCGCAACAACCCCCTCCCCTCCCCCCCAATAGAGAGAGCCCAAATATTAACCCAGGGACCCAATTTGAACAACTTGAATCTGAGCCCCCCTCCCCCCCCCCCCCCCACACACCCTCCACCAGATAAAAAAAAACGCAATTTACACGACTAAACACACCACAATCATCAGTATTCATGCTTCCAGCAACCAATTTGACACAAAATATTCATTTGGCACCCAAAAATCTTTGTTACAGTTAAAACTAGAAGTCCTGTCATGAAATGCGCACAAATAGCACGCTGATATGCGCGTTAATGTGCGCGTTATGACCCAAGTAAAGCTATCAAATTCTTCACATATGGCCTGTGCACAAGCAATGTTTCAGCCAATGGACCTCCGGGTAACCCGGAGGTCCATTGGCAGAAACACTGCATGTGTTTGGTATGAGTAACCAGAAGAACCTGCTGTGCTTTGGATGTCATTCGATATGGCAATTGCGCGCAGTTCCAACGCGCAATTAAGCCTAGATAAGCGCACTATTCATGACAGGACTTGTAGTTTCAACTGTAGTTAAAATTTTGGCACCAGAAAGTTCCTTGCGGCTGTGAAGAGCCATGATCAATGACAAAACAATAAGGCATTAGAAATAGTGTTTAGTCAAACTTTCATTGTTAATTGCCAGCTGCAACAATATGCTTGAGTTGCAGTGCAAGAAGTTCATATAGAAGTACAGACATATGGAAGGAGCCTTCAACTATATACCCACTGAAATCTCCTCTTGAGGCAGGGACACTATAAAACTGATGTATAACTGCAGCTTGTTGAGAAGGGCAATATACCAAAAAAACCGAACCGATACCCATACTGATAACATGGAAATACTGAAAAACCAAACCAAACTAATATTTGAAAACCGAAACTGTTAGTAAGGCTTCCACGTTTACACGTGTAAACGTGAACGTTTCGTTTATGGGCATTAAACGTTTACAGTTCTGGTAAACGTGTACACGGAATGAAGTTTTATTAGAGTAATTTCAAAATTGCAGATTAATGCAGAAAGTCAAAGAAACAAAAAAAAAAAAATTCCAACTTTGCAATGCAATATTTTGGTAATGCTTCAGAAAAACTGTGTACTGGTTCCGACTGGCACCGCCGCTAGTGTTGTGCGGTTTTATTTTTCTTGTTTCGGTTCGGTTTCGGTTCGGTTATTTAAAAAAACTCGGTTTATAGGTCGGTTTTCGGTTTTTTATAGTAAGACATCTGCAGTTTCCAACAGAAACTATGTAGTGTCGATATAATGCCCATACTGTCATATTTTCAATGATGATTTAATTGGCATTGACTAGCATTTGTGCT